>JAUMJK010000216.1:0-70760 GCA_033558105.1 Coccyzus lansbergi | reverse complement strand
AACGGGCGCTCCGCGACGCACCCACCGGAAGATTCGACGTCTCACTTCCGGCGGGCGCGCGGCGGCAGCGGCAGCATGGCGGAAGCGGAGGAACCGCAGCCGCCGGCGTCGTCACCGCAGAGCGAGGGCGGGGAGGAGGCCCCGGCAGGCGGAGCTGGGGCGGGGGCCGCTGAGCCCGCACCGCCACCCGCTGGATCGCCGGGCACCGAGGAGCCCGCGGGGGACGCGAAAAGGAAAAGTAATGGGCGGTGGGGGGCGGGGAGGGGGGTAGACCTGGGGCCGCGGATCGGAGAGGGGAGAAGGCCGGGGAGGGGCTGGAGGCCGCGGGGAGGGGCTGGGCCAGGGTAGAGAGGAACAGGCAGCGGGAGGCGTGTTGGGAGGGGCTGAGGGGGTCCGAGTCCGGAGCGTGGAGGGACAGGAAGGGAGCGATGCCGGGAGGGAGGATATTGGGAAGGGGGACGAGAATCATAGAATCATAGAACAACCAGGTTGGAAGAGACCCATCGGATCATCGAGTCCAACCGTTCCTATCAAACACTAAACCATGTCCCTCAGGACCTCGTCCACCCGTCCCTTAAACACCTCCAGGGAAGGCGAATCAACCCCTTCCCTGGGCAGCCTATTCCAATGCCCAATGACCCTTGGAGGTGAAAAACCTCCTCCTAATCTCTAGCCTAAGTCTCCCCTGGCGGAGCAGCTCAGAGGTTGCCATGGGTACCGGGGAGGGGAGGGCGGGAGTAGGTAGTGATGGAGCTGGGTCGGTGAGAGAGCTGGATGCGAGCCTGGCAATTATGGGAAGGGCCCGAGATTAGTGGGGAGGGGAGTAGCAGGAGAGAGTGGGGGCATGGGTGCGGGGAGAGGCTAGGGGGTGCGGGGAGAGGCTAGGGGGTGCGGGGAGAGGCTAGGAGGTGCTGGTGGTGTGGGGCTGGTGGGTTTGCAGTGTAAGTGGCTGTTTGTGGCCAATAAGGGGACGTGGGTGGTCTTGGCAGGCAGTGCTAATGTCCACTGTTCCCTGCAGTTGATGTCCTGCTGAAGGCTGTGGGTGACACCCCCATCATGAAAACCAAGAAGTGGGCTGTGGAGCGCACCCGGACCATCCAGGGCCTCGTGGACTTCATCAAGAAATTTCTGAAGCTGATGGCCTCTGAACAGCTGGTAGGGGCCGGCTGGAAGCCAGCCATGGCAGGGAGCAGCCTGCTTGCCCTGAGCTGTCACACTTTCCACACAAGGCAGACTGCTTGAGGCCAGGCTGTGGTTTTTAGCAGGAAATTTGGTGTAGAGAATCATTGGGTTGGGATGGAAGGGACCATGGGGGTTCTCTAGTCCACTCCCCTTGTAATGAGCAGGGACATCTTTGACTGGATCATAGAATCATAGAACAACCAGGTTGGAAGAGACCCATCGGATCATCAAGTCCCACCATTCCTATCAAACACTAACCCATGTCCCTTAGCACCTCATCCACCCGTCCCTTAAATACCTCCAGGGAAGTTGAATCAATCACCTCCCTGGGAAGCATCTGCCAGTGCCCAATGACCCTTTCTGTGAATTTTTTTTTCCTAATGTCCAGCCTAAATCTCCCCTGGAGGAGCTTGAGGCCATTCCCTCTCATCCTGTCCCCTGTCACTTGGTAGAAGAGCCCAGCTCCCTCCTCTCCACAACCTCCTCTCAGGTAGTTGTAGAGAGCAATGAGGTCTCCCCTCAGCCTCCTCTTCTCCAGGTTAAACACCCTCAGCTCTCTCAGTCGTTCTTCATAAGGCCTGTTGTTACACAAAGCGCTCCCACACCCCCCACTGCCCTGTCCAGTCTGACCTTGAATGTTTCTGGGAATGAGACCTCCACTGCCTCTCTGGGCTACCTGTGCCAGTGTTTCACCACCCTCTACATAAAAAACCCTCTTCCTAACTTCTAGTCTAAAGTTCTCCTCTTCTGGTTTAAAATCTTTGCCCTTTGTGCTATTGCTACAGGCCCTGCTTAAAAGTTTTTCTCATGTGTCTTCTAAGCCCTCTTTAAATACTGAAAGACTGCAATAACTCCAAGCTGAATAACTCCAGCTCTCTCAGCTTTTCTTTACAGGGGAGGCGTCCAGGCCTCTGATCATTCTCCTTTAATGAGGTAGTCTCATTAAATAGCAATGTGTGTAGTTAAAGTGTAGCCAGATTGCTCGGTTCTTGGTCTGCAGGCTCTTATTTAGGAACAGAGTTGTAATGAGACACTAGCTGTCTCTTTCACTGGGAAATCACAGAGGTTTTCTTTTCTCTCAGGCTCAGTATCTCAGAAAAAAGCAGTAGGTCGGGTATTTACTGCTCATGACTATGGTCATCAGTTTAAAATCTGGGCCCCTCAGCACAAGAAGGATGTTGATACTCTGGAGCGAGTCCAGAGAAGAGAAACGAGGCTGGTGAAGGGTCTGGAGAACAGGCTTTATGAAGAATGTCTGAGAGAGCTGGGGGTGTTTATCCTGGAGAAGAGGAGGCTGAGAGGAGACCTCATTGCTCTCTGCAACTCCCTGAGAGGAGGTTGTGGAGAGGAGGGAGCTGGGCTCTTCTGCCAAGGGACAGGGGACAGGACGAGAGGGAATGGCCTCAAGCTCCACCAGGGGAGATTTAGGCTGGAGATTAGGAGGAGGTTTTTCACACAGAGGGTCATTGGGCATTGGAACAGGCTGCCCAGGGAGGTGGTTGAGTCACCTTCCCTGGAGGTGTTTAAGGGGCGGGTGGACGAGGTGCTGAGGGACATGGGTTAGTGATTGATGGGAATGGTTGGACTTGGTGATCCAGTGGGTCTGTTCCAACCTGGTTGTTCTATGATTCATTGTTTCATGAAAAAATTTATAGGATCGTGATATTTTCCATTGTGGTTTAAGCTTAAGGCTGTACTTGAGGAACGAAACCCTAAGAATTTTATACCTCCTCTTTGGAAGTAGCACATCATTCCCAGTTGCATCTCACTGTTGATCCCAAGGCCCCCTTTGATGTTATGGACTAGCCGCTATATGCATATAGATGTTTGAAGTGAGAAGGGTGACTTTAAAAAAGAATTCTAATTTCTGTGATTGCTCTCCTGATTCAGCAAATTTGAATAGTAGGGATGGTTTGGGTGCTTGAAATGAGAACATGAACTAAGCAAATGCTCCACACTAAAATGAAAATACCCGTTTGTGGTATTTTGGTGTGCACTGTAAAGATTATAAAATGAATGGTATAGAAAGGACAGGTTTACCCACCTCTGGCTGATGAATGTTTCTTTTGAGATATTTATGTAAGAACTCCATGTTCTGTTTTCTTCTCTTGCAGTTCATATATGTAAACCAGTCTTTTGCTCCATCTCCAGACCAAGAAGTTGGAACCCTCTACGAGGTGACTTTAGTCTTAAATGTCCTAAAGCAGAATTTGTCAGTTCTGGCTCTTGAAATCTGTTACTGCCCCTGGCAGTGCTGTGTCTTGTGGCTAGTGTCTTGCATTTCATCATAGAATCATAGAACAACCAGGTTGGAAGAGACCCATTGGATCTTCTAGTCCAACAATTCCTATCAAACACTAAACCATGTCCCTCAGCACCTCATCTACCTGTGCCTTAAACACCTCCAGGGAAGGGGAATCAATCACCTCCCTGGGCAGCCTGTTCCAATGCCAATGACCCTTTCTGTGAAAAACTTCCTTGTAATCTCCAGCCTAAATCTCCCCTGGCAGAGCTTGAGGCCATTCCCTCTCGTCCTGTCCCCTGTCCCTTGGGAGAAGAGCCCAGCTCCCTCCTCTCTACAACCTCCTTTCAGGTACTTGTAGAGAGTAATGAGGTCTCCTCTCAGCCTCCTCTTCTCCAGGCTAAACACCCCCAGCTCTCGCAGCTGCTCCTCATAGGGCCTGTTCTCCAACCCCTTCACCAGCTTCGTGGCTCTTCTCTGGACTTGCTCCAGAGCCTCAACATCCTTCTTGTGCTGAGGGGCCCACAACTGAACACAGGATTCAAAGAGCGGCCTCACCAGTGCTGAGTCCAGAGAGAGATCTGTAGATTACAGAACTGTAATGTAACGGTTGATATTCACAAGTCTGTATGAAGATGCTTTGAAGAGGCTTGGCTTCACGCAACCTCTAGAATTGCATTACTTCTTCAATTCCAGTATATTGTCACTCATACCATCGTGATGGAGAGCTTTGTTAACATTAATTGTGTTTGGTAACAGAGTTATTTATTTGGCTGTGGGGGTTCTTCCTTGTCTTGCTTCGTGTGTGTGCTAGCCTGTGAATAATCTCCCGCTTCTTGTTTTGTTTCTTCTTTCTTGCAGTGTTTTGGAAGCGATGGCAAGCTGGTCCTGCATTATTGCAAAACCCAGGCCTGGGGCTGAAGAACAAGTCATACTGTTGTTTAGGTGTTGTCTTCAAAAAAATGGAAAGGGACTAACCTTCTTAAAATTAACCAGTAAACACACAGAAAAAAAGGATTTTTGCATTTCTGCTTATGACTGTACGTTTATTAAAACTACGCAGATGTACAGCACAAAAGAAGAGCTGCCCAGGCTGTGTGTTGATGTAGATCTTTCACGACGTACAGCTGAGGTACCGAAAAAAATCGGTATCTGCTGTCTGTACAGCAGAACCAGCTCTTTGGCTGCTGAGTTCTCAGTTGCTGTATCTGAGGGAAAACCATTTCGTAGTTGTCTGGAAGGCTGGATAGCTCTGTACTGAAGATAAAAGTTCCTTTTTATGAAAAGGGGTGTTGATTGTACCTGTAGCCTGGGATTCAGCTTACTTCTGGCATGTTGCAGATCTCTGTTGTGCATTCTGTTCTTTGTGAAGTCTTCATTTTGAACATGCATTATCTCATGGCATTTCAAGACAGTGGTTTGATTTTTTTTTTTTTTTTTGCTTACAGTTCATATGTAGGTATTGGTATGTAATCTGATTACTTCACTCTGTGCCTTCATCATATTTACAGTCAAAGTCCTTCATTTATATGGCTCAGCAGAATGATCGGCCTTAGAAATATTTACCTCCAACCCAAATTGTGTAGCGATTCGATGAAGGCTGAACCCATTCGCAGTTACCAAGGTATTTCTTCTGGTGTTCTTTAATGACTGGCATCATCAGCTGAATGATACAAGTGGCTGTTGCATCTCCAGTAAATGTGGAGGTAGACCTGAAGTGCTAAAAGACCACTCTCTGTGTTCTCCTTTTGGCTGCTATGTTTCTGTTTTTCCGTTATGCCAGCTGCATGTTCCTTCAGGAAGATACTTTATATTGTTTTGCCAAGTCAAAAAGTATTGGGGATTTTTTTGTTTTGTTTTTTTTTTCATTGTGGGGTGACCTGGTTCCTTGATGAGGGCACTCACCTTCGCTTCTATTTATTGGATGTGTTTGGGTGTGAGGGGATGGTTTTCATGGGTTTATTTTCGGTATCTGTTGTACAATCTTTTATGTTTGTTTAAACTGAACTGAATTAAATGTTAGCTGTTTGCCTGCAGAATGTTTTCATGCTGGATGAAAGTTTTGATCCCTGATGTAATCCACTGCTTCAGCATTCACGGACAAACAGCCTGTTCTAGTTTAAAGCATGCATAGAATCATAGATTGGAAGAGACCCACCGGATCATCGAGTCCAACCATTCCTATCAAACACTAACCCATGTCCTTCAGCACCTCATCCACCCTCACCATAAACCTCTCCAGGGAAGGTGACTCAACCACCTCCCTGGGCAGCCTATTCCAATGCACAATGACCCTTTCTGGGAAAAACCTCCTCCTAATCTCCAGCCTAAATCTCCCCTGGTGGAGCTTGAGGCCATTCCCTCTTGGCCTGTCCCTTGGGAGAAGAGGCCAGCTCCCTCCTCTCTACAGCCTCCTTTCAGGTACTTGTAGAGAGTAATGAGGTCTCCTCTCAGCCTCCTCCAGGCTAAACAACCCCAGGTCTCTCAGCCGCTCCTCATAGGGTCTGTTCTCCAGCCCCTTTGCCAACCTCGTCGCTCTTTTCTGCACTCGCTCCAGAGCCTCAACATCCTTCTTGTGCTGAGGGGCCCACAACAGGACACAGGATTCAAGGAGCGGCCTCACCAGTGCTGAGTCCAGAGGGAGAATCATCTCCCTGGCCCTGCTGGTCACACCATTTCTGATCCAAGCCAGGATGCCACTGGCCTTCTTGGCCACCTGGGCACACTGCTGCCTCATGGTCAGTCGGCTGTTGACCAACACCCCAAGGTCCCTCTCCTCCTGGCAGTTTTCCAGCCAGGCTTCTCCCAGTCTGTAGTTCTGCATAGGGTTGTTGTGCCCCAAGTGCAGGACCCACCATTTGGCCGTGTTAAACCTCATCCCTCGTCCAGCCTGTTTAGGTCCCTTTGCAGAGCCTCCCTACCCTCCAGCAGATTGACACTTGCACACAGCTTTGTGTCATCTGCAAACTTGCTAAGGGTACCCTCAATGCCCTCATCCAGGTCATTGATGAAGACACTGAACAGGACTGGACCTAGCACTGAGCCCTGGGGAACACCACTTGTCACTGGCCTCCAGCTGGACTTAACACCATTTCCCACCACTCTCTGGGCCCGGCCATCCAGCCAGTTTCCTACCCAGGAGAGTGTGCGTCTGTCCAGGCCAGAGGCTGACAGTTTCCGTAGCAGAATGCTGGGAGAAACTGTGGCTTTACTGAAGTCCAGAAAGACCACATCCACAGCCTTTCCCTCATCCAGCAGCCGAGTGACTTTGTCATAGAAGGCGATCAGGTTGGTTTGGCAGGACCTGCCTCTGGTAAACCCATGTTGACTGGGCCTGATCACCCGGTTCTCCTGTAAGTGCTTCATGAGAGCACTCAAGATCACCTGTTCCATGACTTTCCCTGGCACTGAGGTCACACTGACTGGCCTGTAGTTCCCTGGATCCTCCCTGCTACCCTTCTTGTAAATGGCAACTACATCAGCCAGTCTCCAGTCCAGAGGTACCTCCCCAGTCTTCCAGGACTGCTGGAAGATGATGGAAAGGGGTTTGGCCAATACATCCGCCAGCTCCCTCAATACCCTAGGATGTATCCCATCTGGCCCCATAGACTTGTGGGTGTCCAGCTGGCCAAGCAGGGCTCTGACCACCTCCTCTTGGACCATGGGAGCCTCGTATTGCTCCTCTCATTCCGGGGTATCTACACAGAGGGAACAGCTTTCTTTACAATTAAAGACTGAGGCAAAGAAGGCATTAAGTACTTCAGCCTTCTCCTCGTCCCCTGTCACTGCTGTTCCCTCTGAGTCCAAAAGGGACTGTATGGTCTCCCTTGTCCTCCTTTTACTGTTTATATACTTATGGAAAGATTTTTTGTTGTATTTTACAGACTTAGCCAATCTGATCTCTAGCTCAGCCTTAGCCCCTCTGATTTTTTCCCTACATAGCCTCGCTTCCCTCCTGTAGTCCCTCCAAGAGGCCTGTCCCCCCTTCCAGAGCCCATAAATCTTCCTTTTTTTCCTAATGTCACTCAAGATTTCCCTACTTAACCAAGCTGTTTTTTTCCCCTGCCGGCCTTTTTTCCAGAACACGGGGATGGCTTTCTCCTGAGCTGCCAGGATCTCCTTTTTGAAGAGCTCCCAGCCCTCATGGGCTCCCTTGCCCTCAAGTGCTGTCTCCCAGGAGACTTTGCCAACCAGCCTTCTAAACAGTTCAAAGTCTGCCCTCTCAAAATTTAGTGCAACCGTCCTACTTAGTACCCTCTTCACTTCACCTAGGACAGAAAACCCTATCATCTCATGATCACTAAGTCCTAGGTGACCCCCTACTATCACATCCCCCACAAGCCCCTCTCTGTTGACAAACAGCAAGTCCAGGAGGGCACCTTCCCTCATTGGTTCATTAACCAGCTGTGCAAGGAAGTTGTCTTCCACACACTCCAGGAACCTCCTAGACTCCTTTCTGCTGTGTTGTACTCCCAGCAGATATCAGGGAGATTGAAGTCTCCCACAAGGACAAGAGGCACTGACTTGGAGATTGACCCCAGCTGTTTAAAGAAGAGCTCCTCAGCTGCTTCTCCTTGGCTGAGTGGCCTGTAACAGACTCCCAGCACCAAGTCTCCCTTGTTATGGGCTCCCTTGATCTTAACCCACAGGCACTCAATCTCCTCATCACCACAGTCCACCTCAGTGGTGTCCAAGTCCTCCCTTACAAACAGGGCTACTCCACCTCCTCTCCTACCCTTTCCATCCCTCCTGTTCAATCCTTTCCATGCGCTGACACCCCCACCTACAGCCCAGGAGTGCACAAGGCAGGGAGATTCCAACCTGTGAGGAGTTGGCTCAGCGCTGCCAGGGACGATGTTCTGCCCTGTCAGGCCTTTTCTGATTGCTACAACTGCCACAAGCTCTGCTAAAAATGAAAACAAAAGCAAGACCCAGCACGGAACAAAATAAATTCCCATGGCAGCAGCCACAGGTTCAGCTCCTGAGCATCCTCCGGCATCAGTGTTTTGGGCCAGTGGAAAGAACTTGCCTGAACAGGAAGGAAATTCTTGATGTGCTGAAGTGCCTGCGTGCAAGGTGTAAGGACAAGGGCACCCATAAGCACCAGGATTCTCCACGGTGTGAGGGTGCGTGCACACAGATGTGGGAGTCTTGTAGGGTTTGCAGTAGGTGTTGCTGGAGAAGGAGCTAAGCAAGGATTCGCTGCATTATTCAGCTAAACGTTCATCCTCACGAACAGAGGAGTGAAGCCTGTGGGCTTGGATTTTTACAAGAGAAGAAAAGCAGAAAAGAATAAAAGGATTTAATGGTTTTGTATTACAGCTCTTCAGTAAAATCCTTTTCAGCACAGGGAGAAAAGAAGATGGAAGAAAAGGTGAGTGGTGTTTTCTCCCCAGCTTTACAAGGAGGAAAAGTAGTGGTGGTTTTCTTTGCTTAATAATGGGGGAAAGGAGGCACAGCAGGGTTCATCTGACTCACTGTAGCAGAGGGTTTCCATTAATCCCACCACACTGCACTGATTCGCAGCAGCTTTTATGCCCCATAAAGACCGAAATTAGAGACAAACAGGCAAACAACGTGTTCTCCTTGGACAATAATCCTCACACTTGCAGTGGTCAGCTCATGGTGCAATGCATGAATCATAGAATCATAGAACAACCAGGTTGGAAAGGACCCATCGCATCTTCTAGTCCAACCATTCCTATCAAACACTAAATCAAGTCCCTCGGGACCTCATCCACCTGTGCCTTAAACACCTCCAGGGAAGGTGACTCAACCACCTCCCTGGGCAGCCTGTTCCAATGCCCAATGACCCTCTGTGTGAAAAACTTCCTCCTAATGTCCAGCCTAAATCTCCCCTGGTGCAGCTTGAGGCCATTCCCTCTCGTCCTGTCCCCTGTCCCTTGGCAGAAGAGACCAGCTCCCTCCTCTCTACAACCTCCCTTCAGAATGAGATTCGATTATCTTTATCACAGCTGGCAGAGGCGAGTGGCTCTCCGTTTCCAAAGCCCGCACCAGCTGCAAGCAGCACCTTCGCCAACTGGAACTCTTGATTTGCAGCCTCAAAGCTTCCCAGCAGCTGGAAACACTTTCTGAGGGCAACAACTTCATGAGCGTGCATCTTCACACCTGCCTGGTGTCAGCCTGTGCTTGGGGCCATGCAGCAACAGGCCAAGCTTGCAGCAGAGCTGTCTTGTTGGGAAGCTGATGTCTGCTGAAGGTTGGCTCTGTTTGACTTTGGTTTTTTTCGTGGGGACAGGGGTAACCTTGTTTGAAAAACAGTGGGAAGGCTGGCGTGGTCCCTCTGCCCCCAGATCATCTTTCTGGTAGCAGCACGATGGGTTTTAATTCTGCTGTGCGATGGCGGCCAGGAGGGTGTGACACGCGGAATCAAGACTCCATAACTTATAAAGTTATAAAGTAGGTATGTTTATTCAGCGCTGAGACGCACGGGAGAATCATTTCTCCAAAACAACGTGCGTGTACCCATCATGGCAACTCCTCTTGGCTTTATACAGTAAACTGTTACATATTCAAAAACACTTCTACATATTCATAATATGGAGAAGATATTCTTCTCTAGATTCATAATATGGAGGAGGCTGAGAGGAAACCTCATTACTCTCTACAACTACCTGAAGGGAGGTTGTAGAGAGGAGGGAGCTGGGCTCTTCTCCCAAGGGACAGGGGTCAGGACAAGTGGGAATGGCAAAGGTTCTCCTAGGGAAGGTTCTGTTACCTGGTGCAGCTAGTGTAGAAAAATGGGAGGAACTGGAGAAATTGACTTGAGACAGAAATCAATCCTTTGACAGACCCTTAAACGTTATTTGTATACACCAGGGACAGTCTATGACACCGTGTTCGTCTAGAAAATATGTGCATTTATGCACCACTTCCACGCGATGCTGCAATTTCTTATCTCAAAAGTGGTGTAAAAGGACAACACGGCAGTCCTAAGCACTAGAACACCTTAGGGGAAAAAAAATGTGCATTGTGTTCCTGAATGCGTTGGGTGAATAGCATCCAACAACAACGTATCAAAAATGCAGAGATTTTTTTTTCCACCATGTCACTACAGAAGCAAAAGCTACGGGCAAGGTGAAGGGTGTGCAGTGATTTCAGGCAACGTGCCTCTTCAACTCCATGTTTATTGTGCAAACCTGAGACAGACTACTGTGTTTAAGGTTACTGTGATTCAGTTTCTGCATCTAAGAACTCAGTACTCAATCTCCTTGCAAGCTTAAGAGTATTGTCCCTATAAAACAGTGCATCTCATGCATCAGAGTATGAAGTGTGCAGCTTGCAATTTAAAACTCTTAAACTGGTGGAGGTCTGTTGGGGTATGTCAGCATGAGATGGAAAGAATACTTGAAGTTGTTCTGCCTGGCGCACCTGTAGTTTTCCTTACAATATGGAAAAATGAAAGCCAGAAGTAAAAGCAGAAGTAGCACGAACAGAAATGGTAAAGCTGCTCGTAATACTCGCCGTGAGAAGGAGGGAGCTGGAGGTGTTGCTCCATTAGCTTGTGGCTGGTTTTCCCCTCTGAAACAGAGAAAAAAAAATTGAGAAAAAGGTACTTTAGATTAAGGTCTTCTGTCCCTCGTGATCTGTACTTGGTGGTTCTAAGCTGCCAGTTTCTTTGTCCAGGTAAGGTGGTGGAAGATGTGAAACGAAAACTATTTTGTCCAGAGTCAAGACAAGGTCAAGTTTCGCATTGGAGCAGGGACCCAGGATCAGGAGTGCTGGAGGAAAACCATTCACTAAGGTGCAACACAGAGCTGGTTGGCAGAGGAGACACCACAGGCAGGCAGAAATCACCTCCACCTGCCTGCCAACCAGGCAGGCTCATGTCACGGCTGGCACTCAGCTCGCCTCTGCTGTTTTCACTATCCTTCAAGGGATCGGGCTAATAAAAATAATAAAATAACAAAATGGTACCTTGTGCTGCAGCTGTTTCTGCCGTCTGGGGTTCCCCTTAGGGTGATCTGTTGAGAGAAATAGGTTTCAGTACGCAGAGTGCAGAAACTAAAAGGAATTCCTCTTTCTCTGAAAATACAGGCATATTTTTACAGACATAGTCCTGTTGTGAGTTCTATGATAAGGTATACATGCATATAAAAGTTAAAACGATTATGTTTGAGGAACTTTCAGGCTTAACACATCAAAATATGCTATATGCCAACAGCAAAACATCTGAAAAAAATCCTCGTCTTCTTCGCAGCAGTGGCTGGATCATAGGCTCCTGAGTCCTAAAACGTAATCACACCTTCTGCTTTAAAATGCATATTCAAAACTGACAGGAGATGAAGCGCTAGGAGCCATCTTTCATTGCCCCTCTGTGGGTGCACAGCCCATTGCCTCTTCAGATGTGCATAACCAGCGGCAAATCATGGAATCGTAGAACAACCAGGTTGGAAGAGACCCACTGGATCATCGAGTCCAACCGTTCCTATCTGAGTTTCAAGTAAATTAACTAAAGAGCTTAATAGCACTGTAACAACTACCTTACTCATTTCTTAAGAAAACTCCACTTCCTATGAAGACAGTTGTATGCACTTGAACAAACCCAATCAAGCTGTAAGGTTTTGTCATGCTTGGAGAACTTAGCTTAAAGACATGTTTCACTAGGCACAACCCGAAGGAATTATGATGGAACAGGGGCAAAAAGGTATTAAAGCAGAGATATTAAATCCTTCTTTCTTGTTGCAATGCAAAAAATAAAATCAAATAATTATATAATCGCACCAAAGTTTTTGAAATAAGCGCAGCTGTTCATTACTTTGTCTGTCTTCCCACCAGGACTGCTTTACCTTTGCCTGAGTAAGAGACAGACACCAAATACTAACCAAAGTTTGTCTGAGTAATGTGTAAGCATAGTAAGAAGAATAAAAAAAGTATGACATGTCTGATTGATTTTCTCCCTTCCTCGCTTCACATGGTGAGCTGTAAGTGTTCTTCTGCAATTACAGCACGTGAAAGCATCGTGACTGTCTTGCTGTTGATCTGCATGGCATTCATATGCTTTACCTCTCCTGCACCATCTCTTTCTTCAAGCTTCAGCCGAACGTCTTCCAAACTGCATTTCATTTCATTCGGCCTGAACAATTTGAGCTCGGCCTCTTCTTTAAAGTCTATGTCATCTCCACAATATTCCTCTGCAGAATGGATGTCTTGTTCAACCTCCAGCAATACCGCCCGGAAGGGCAGCAATCAATTACTCCTTCTTAGAAGTACAACACCCCTCTCCTGACTACATTCTGAAGTCAATGCTCACGCTTGCCCTGTCTCCAGAGGAGATTCCACAACCTCCCCGGGCAGCTTTTTCCAGTGCTCCATTAGCCTCACAGTAGAGAAGTTTTTCCTCATCTTTAGGTTGAACTTCCCGTGTTCCAGTTTGTGCCTTCTGCCTTTGCCCTGTCACTGGGCACCACTGAACGGAGTCTGGCCCCATCCTCTTGACACCCGCCACTTTGATATTTGTAAGCACCGAAGCCCAGAAAAGAGCATTTTGTAACAACATTGTGCATGGTGACTGTCTTGGCTGTTGAAAGGTGGAAATGTTGCATGTATGCATTCTTCAAAGACAGAGTTACCACTTAAAGGCCTCTCTGCTGTGCTACCCTCACAGACAAACAGCACCGCATTTTAAAAGACATGATAAAGAACAAAGTAAAACAAAAAATCTTTTTCTATCCTTTGCCTGTACTCCTTGTAAAATGTTGATCTCTGCCTTCGAGCACTTAAAGCTGATCCAGTGTTGTTGAGAGACCCCTTAACAATCTACTCCTTGCTGCAAACTACAAAGATCGATACAGCACATTAAATAGCATAAAGCAAGTATGACATTTCTGATTGACTCTTCTTCCTTCCTTGCTTCGCATGGCAACCTCTAACTGTTCTCGTGCAACTACAGCACATGAAAGCATCATGACTGTCTGGCTGTTGATCTGCATAGCATTCGTATGCTTTACCTCTTCTGCAATGTCCCTGTCGAGCAGCATCTGGATTTCCGCCAGATGAGACTTGACTGCATTCAGCCTTAACAAATGGTATGCTGCCTTTTCTTGGAACTTCGGATCATATCCATGATAATCCTTTGCTGAAGGGAAATTTCGCTTAAGCTCCGATAACACAGCCTAGAAGAGAGAGCAGTCAATTCCTCATTCTTGGAAGTACAACACTCCTTTCCTGATAACATTCTGAAGTCAATGCTCACACTTGCCCTGCCTGCAAAGAATAGAAGCAAGCGGGCAAATGGAGCAATTGCTGTAAAACCTCTAGATTTTCTCCAATAGATTCTCGTCTTTATTCAGAACAAGTAAAGACAGAGAGCTTGTCTTAAAACTGTTCCAATCGACAGCCTTTGTAGGAAGTGACATTAACTCAGCTATGGAGTAATAGAAGAGGAGAGCGGAAATGGAAAGACTCCACCGGGACGCAAGCAAGAAGAAAATGCAGCCCCCATTGTGGGAGAAGGAAAAGCGTACAGACTAATCACGTTTTTTGCAAGGAATGATGCTGAATTACCAAAATGTTGCAGCGGTGCCATTCTTCAGAAACGCCATTGTAAACCCTTGGGGTCTGATTTTGACTCAGGCTCTGGTGATTCAAAGTGCATCTCTGCAGTGCTTTGAACTCATCTGTTGGACTTGACTGTGGAGACAGATCCCATGGCTCAACAGCAAATGATCAACTGCAGTAATTTAACTGCTCTCCAACATGTGCTCATATCTAGGGAACGCTTGTGCTTTGTGCTACACATATTTTTTCAGTGTAGGACTTGACTAGGTTAGAAAAACCTCCCTTCCCACCAAATTCATGACTTAACCTTGAGCCAAACTGTTGAAAGCCAACAGGAATTCAGCAGCACTTACAGCTGCCTGACACCGGCTTGGTTGTACGGGCTGGAACTGCCCTGTCGAAGCCCAAGCTGACAAGAACCCAAATGGGACCCAGACAGAGCCTGGTGCTAACTTAGGTGCATTCAGGATTCTAATTACCGAAGAGTTCAGCGCCTGAGCTCTTGGTTGAATCACGGCCTAAACCCAGAAGGGCTCCTTCTCCTTGGCCCAATTCCTATTAAAACACCCCCACCCAACAACGAAACCGCTGGGAACATCTCCTAGCAATTTAAAATGGAAACTTTAAGTTTCTTGAAGGTGAGTGAAGTTCGTTCCTTTAGGTGGACTTGGTGTATGAAGGAAGCTGGCATACCAGACTGGCACTGCAGGGAACTTCAAAGCAGCGTGCCTGCACGCTTTCTTTCAGTCTGCATGCCACAGAAAAGAACTGTGCGCCAGGACTCTCATCCAATCCAGCCCCACATGCCAGTCCTGTTTTCCTCCACCTATTTACACCAACAAGAACCACCCACTCCTTTCCTGCCGCTGCCATCTGCGGCAAGAGGCCCTTGACGTATGGTGCTAAGTCCAAATATCACCGCTCTTCAAGGGTGGCTGGGGAAAAGCACCTGTCTTTCTACAGACGCTGGCAGATTTCTGAAAAAAAGAAGAGCTTGGAAGCTGTCTTATACCAGTCTCTTCAATCATCCTGATACAAACAGCAGGTGAAAACAGTAAAAGAAAGATTCCTTATTCCCTAGCTAAGTTATCAGCATGGAGACCAATGATTCTGTGGATGTCATCAGCCTGGACCTCACTAAAGCCTTTGGCACAGTTTCTCACAGTAGTCTTGACAAAGTGGCTGCCAATGGCCTGGGCAGGCATAGCCTCTGCTGGGCACAAAACTGGATGGGTGGCCCGGCCCAAACACTAGTGGTAAATGCAGCTCAATCCAGTCGGAGGCCAGTCACAAACGGTGTCCCTCAGGGCTCAGAGCTGGGTCCAGCGCTGCTCAATATCTTCATTAGTGGTCTGGATGAAGGGACTGGGTGCACCCTCAGTAAGTTTGTGGATGACACCAAGCAAGGTGGAAATGTCACTCTGCTCGAGGGTAGGGAAGCTCTACACAGCGACCTGAACAGGCTGGATCAATGGGTTGCAACCAGTGGTCAACAAGGCCAAGTTCGGGTCCTGCACTTGGGACACAATCACCTCTTGCAGCACTACAGCCTTTGGGAAGAGCAGTTGGACAGTTGCCTGGAAGAGAGAGAGACCCGGGGCTCTTGGTTGACTGCAAGCTGAATAGGAGCCAGCAGTGTGCACAGGTGGTCAGGAAGGCCAGTGGCAGCCTGGCCTGTATCAGAAAGAGCGTGGCCAGCTGGGCCAGGGAAATGATCGTGTCCCTCTACTCCGCGTTGGTGAGGCTGCGCCTCAAATCCTGTGTTCAGTGTTGGGTCCCTCCTGACAAGAAGAACATTGAGGTGCTGGAGTGTGTCCTGAGAAGGGCAGCGAAGCTGGTCATGGGGCTGGAGAAGCAGCTCTGTGACAAGCAGCTGAGCAAACTGGGGTTGTTTAACCTAGAGAAAACGAGGCTGAGGGGAGACCTCATCACTGTCCACAGCTACCTGAAAGGAGATTGGCCAAGCTGGGTGTTGGTCTCTTCTCCCAAGTTACTCATGATATGAGAGGAAATGGCCTCAAGTTGCATGCGGGCAGGTTGAGATTAAGATCAAGAAAAAAACTTCTTCACTGAAAGGTTCGTCAGGCCCTGGAACAGGCTGCCCATGGAAGTGGCTGATTAACCATCCTTGGAGGTATTTAAAAGACAGGTAGATGAGGTGCTCGGGGATATGGATTAGTCGTGGACAGGTGGGGGTGTTCTCAAGGATCTCCAAGGTCCTTTCTGACCAAACAATTCTATGATCCTACAAACAACTGCCTTTTGATAGAGGATTCAAACTCCACTGAGCCATGTTTCTGAAGATCACGCAATTACAGAGCATGTGGGCTTGTTAGGGACTTGTGGACATCATTCAGTCCAAGCCCTCTGCTAAAGGTTATTCACCTATGGCAGGTGGCAAAGGAATGTGTCCAGGGAGGACCTCTCCAGTGAAGGACGTTCCATAACTTCCCTGGGCAGCCTTCTCCAGTGCTCCATTACCCTCACAGTACAGGAGTTTTCCCTCATGTTTAGGTAAACTTCCCTAACTGGAACTGGAACTGTGATCTTGAGTGCTCTCATGAAGCACTTACAAGGGAACCGGGTGATCAGGCCCAGTCAACATGGGTTTACCAGAGGCAGGTCCTGCCAAACCAACCTGATCGCCTTCTATGACAAAGTCACTCGGCTGCTGGATGAGGGAAAGGCTGTGGATGTGGTCTTTCTGGACTTCAGTAAAGCCACAGTTTCTCCCAGCATTCTGCTACGGAAACTGTCAGCCTCTGGCCTGGACAGACACACACTCTCCTGGGTAGAAAACTGGTTGGCTGGAGGGCCCAGAGAGTGGTGGGAAATGGTGTTAAATCCAGCTGGAGACCAGTGACAAGTGGGGTTCCCCAGGGCTCAGTGCTAGGACCAGTCCTGTTCAATGTCTTCATCAATGACCTGGATGAGGGCATTGAGGGTACCCTTAGCAAGTTTGCAGATGACACAAAGCTGTGTGCAAGTGTCGATCTGCTGGAGGGTAGGGAGGCTCTGCAAAGGGACCTAAACAGGCTGGACCGCTGGGCAGTGTCCAACGGCATGAGGTTTAACACGACCAAATGCCGGGTCCTGCACTTGGGGCACAACAACCCTATGCAGAACTACAGACTGGGAGAAGCCTGGCTGGAAAACTGCCAGGAGGAGAGGGACCTGGGGGTGTTGGTCGACAGCCGACTGACCATGAGGCAGCAGTGTGCCCAGGTGGCCAAGAAGGCCAACGGCATCCTGGCTTGGATCAGAAACGGTGTGACCAGCAGGGCCAGGGAGGGGATTCCCCCTCTGTATTCAGCACTGGTGAGGCCGCTCCTTGAACATTGTGTCCAGTTGTGGGCCCCTCACCACAAGAAGGATGTTGAGGCTCTGGAGCGAGTCCAGAGAAGAGCAACGAGGCTGGTGAAGGGGCTGGAGAACAGACCCTATGAGGAGCGGCTGAGAGAGCTGGGGTTGTTTATCCTGGAGAAGAGGAGGCTGAGAGGAGACCTCATTACTCTCTACAACTTCCTGTAAGGAGGTTGTAGAGAGGAGGGAGCTGGCCTCTTCTCCCAAGTGACAGGGGACAGGACGAGAGGGAATGGCCTCAAGCTCCACCAGGGGAGATGTAGGCTAGAGATTAGGAGGAGGTTTTCCACGGAAAGGGTCATTGGGCATTGGAATAGGCTGTCCCGGGATGTGGTTGATTCCCCTTCCCTGGAGGTGTTTGAGGGACGGGTGGATGAGGTCTTGAGGGACTTGGTTTAGTGTTCGATAGGAATGGTTGGACTAGAAGATCCGATGGGTCTCTTCCAACCTGGTTGTTCTGTGATTCTGTGATTCTGTGATTCATGTTTCAGTTTGTGTCCTTTGCCTTTCGCCTGTCACTGGGCACCGCTGAACAGAGTCTGGCCCTATCCTATGATGCCCGCCCTGTCGATGTTTATAAGCAGTGATATGATCCTCTCTCAGCCTTCTCTTCTCCTCGTGAGGCAGAGCCAGGTCACTCAGCCTTTCCTCCTGAGAGAGATGCTCCAGTACACTCATTATCTTCGTGGCCCTCTGCTGGATGCTCTCTAGCACTGCCTTCTCTAAACAGGAAAATAATTCAAAGGAAAGCAAAGCTTTGAAGACACTTGAGAACTTTACCTAACTCCTCCAGATGCATAAAGAACCCAACTCTCAAAAGAGATATTTGAACTGAGCCCTTGGAAAACTGAACCTGAAGCTGAAGCCAAGTGGTTGTCTGCTGTTTGCCCAGTGCAATGAAGCCGACGTAAGCAGTGAGAGCAGAAGCAGTTAGCAAAGTTTCTCTGCACACACACACACACACCTCAGGAAAGGGCATCTCGGTTGGATGGCAGCAGTAACCTGACCGCTTCATCTTACCTGGCAATGAGCAAGCTCCAGTTCAGTTCCCTGCATTTTGGACCTACACAGGATGGACCTCATAGCCATTTTTGCTTTCTCCATTATGTCTCTAGTCTTAGGGACCTGAGCCAGAAGTCTTCGAGACCAGCTTCTCGCTCTGAAGTAAAGCACACGAAAGGAACGAGGTTATCTATGCGGATTGTTCTTCCCTGGGAGCCACGTCTCTGCCCCAACCCTCATCCAACCCAGCCTCCCACCACGTGCACACTCACCACCAGCCCAGGTCGCACTGGTCAGGACTGCCTGCTGGCAGCTTTATAACCTGCCCCGTGGCCCCTCATCCTTTGTGATGTCACAGGCACTGGAGCCCGAGAATAGGCTCAATCACTCACGTGTGTCTTTGTCACTTTCCAGGAAAAGAAACACTTTCAGATCGTGCTTTTGGTCTCTCGCACTGTAAGATCCATTTTCACTTCTACTTCTACTTTGTGTGGCTACTTCAGTTTGCAAAAGAAACCTTTCACAGTACGAGAAATATCTGTTGCTAGCATGTTCCATTCTCCAAGAAGTATCCTGGCCCACCTGTGCTCGTGGAAGTGCACGAGCTCCCTCTGTGAACCAAAAAATGGAGGTATGCCTTGAAACCAATGCTGAAGTTTGTTTGTGTTTCTGCAGAAGACATCAGCAATGGCTGATGACGCTGCCGAGGTTTTCCCTAGGAGTTTCACTAGCTGTGGGTGAGAGGCAGAGGCACGATGGAGAACAGGTTGTGACCGAAATAGCATGTTGTTGAGTTGTTTCCTAAAGTCATTAGAAGAAACTTCACTTTGGTGCTAGAGCTTTTTCCGTTCTTTTCCCACGTGCCTTCCTCAATCTGGGACCTGCCCTCACCCTTGGCACAGGAAAATAGGCTTTGGTGGGGTCAGAGACACTGGGAAAGCCTCATGCCAGGGGGCGGTGGGCCCGTTACTTCTGCCAGGGCTTCTGTTCAGCCTCAGACTGGAAACCATTCAGGTTCAGCTACAGACTGGGAGAAGCCTGTCTGGAGAGCTGCCAGGAGGAGAAAGACCTGGAAGTGTTGGTCGACAGCCGACAGAACATGAGCCAGCAGTGTGCCCAGGTGGTCAAGAAGGCCAACGACATCTTGGCTTGTATGAGACATGGTGTGACCAGCAGGTCCAGGGAGGTGATTCTCCCTCTGAACTCCGCACTGGTGAGACTGCTCCTTGAACCCTGTGTTCAGTTCTGGGCCCTTCACCACAAGAAGGATGTTGAGGCTCTGGAGCGAGTCCAGAGAAGAGCAACAAGGCTGGTGAAGGGGCTGGAGAACAGACCCTATGAGAAGTGGCTGAGAGAGCTGGGGTTGTTTATCCTGGAGCAGAGGAGGCTGAGAGGAGACCTCATTACTCTCTACAAGTACCTGAAAGGAGGTTGTGGAGAGGAGGGAGCTGGGCTCTTCTGCCAAGGGACAGGGGACAGGACAAGAGGGAATGGCCTCAAGCTCCGCCAGGGGAGATTTAGGCTAGACATTAGGAGGAAGTTTTTCACACAGAGGGTCATTGGGCATTGGAATAGGCTGCCCAGGGAGGGGGTTGATTCCCCTTCCCTGGAGGGGTTTAAGGGACGGGTGGATGAGGTCTTGAGGGACTTGGTTTAGTGTTCAATAGGAATGGTTGGACTAGAAGATCCGATGGGTCCCTTCCAACCTGGTTGTTCTATGATTCTATGATTCCTATTCCTGGAGTACTTGGCTGTGCGTGACAGCATGGGTTACCAGTGTAGCTACATCAAGCAGCTGTGCTTTTGTCGCCCTGTGGAGCTTTAAAGACTAAACAGGGAAGGAGCCTTGCATAGTGGGGAAAAAAACCCCATACAACTCAGCTGGCTCGAATGATATTAACCTTTAAAATGGGTGGTGTTCTAGTAGGAATCAGAGATTCATACTGAGTGCATTATCTGAGCTGTAGACAGAGCCTGAGGCTGCACAGCAGCTCAGGTTACTTGCTCTCATGTTGTGCTAGTGAGGACAGCATGAGAGACATCTTGCAGGTGAATAAAGTATTTTTGGCAGCCTTTGAAAACCTGAGTGGTGCACAGGGCACGTCCTTTAGCTACCTGCAACTTGCTCAGCAAACTCGGTTACTCTCTGTAGTTGTTGTGGAGGAGGCTTGACTCCCAACTTCAGATGTGTTATATCCATACTCCAGAAGTGTGGCACTGGCTTTCTTTGCAAGTTTTGCTGATCAAGGAGAGTATGGAGAATCATAGAATCATAGAATAGTTTGGGTAGGAAGGGACCTTAGAGATTACGTAGTTTCAACCCCTCTGCCATGGGCAGGGATATCTCGCTAGACAAGGCTGCCCAAGGAAGACTAAGGGTTAATAATGTTTAGGCACATACTTGACAGATTATGCCACTTTAATGTTTTGGATTTTGTCTTTGTTTAAAAGACACAGCAAGCCATCAGTAATACACCATGAACAGCAGACAGTCTGCTGTCACATTAATTTTTGCAGCTTATGGTTTGAAATTTGCTTTCGGTTCAATAAAATAGATGTGCATATCAGATTTCTGGTTAAAAAGAACCAAATGGATAGGTCACCTGTATGTTGATGCATTGGGAGAAACTTAATATTTGTTTTCTTCGGTAATAACTTGGCCAATTTTTTTTGGAAGTTGTTGTGTTATATTTGGAATCTATTAACAGCCATATTTGAGAAGTGATTTGGAGTTGCAACAATTGATAAATATGAGTTTAGTGTCTATATTCAACATTTTAGACAGTAGCTTTGGCTTCTGGATTAAAAGCTCTTGAGTTATGCTGAAGTGTGCTATAGCGGTGTGTTAAAAGGAGGATTTTAAGCTCCTGAGTCCTCTGTAACAAGAGGCTGGGTTTAAGACCAGGAAGGAAAACCTTCACACCAATAAGCACTGCAGTGTAGTGGTGAGAGCTGGTACAGCTTTTCATGTCTCTGGAATATCAACCCCCAGATTGTTAGCACTGCATAGGATGCTTTAATGATTCTCTCTCTTCTTGAGGAGACAAAAAATAATTTACTTCAGAACTTTAAAACTTTTTTCGCTGGAAGGATTTTTATGTTTGAATGGGGTTTTTTTTAAAAAAAATCAACAGAAATTATAGATATTTCCTTTTCAGAATTTCCCATTAGGCCTTACTGTATTTAACTGGCAATGCAATTTTGATGCGATTGTTAGTTACTCCCTTTAAGAATATTGTTGCATTTCTTCAGAAGACTTGTTCTACTGATTTTCTCTAACTCCATACAGGAATATTACTTCATTGTTCTCTGTATGATTAGAAGTAAACAAACTCATAAAACACATTCATGGTAGTAAAGAAGAGAACAAAAGGATAATAGCATTTGTCCTGATTATCAATTTTTCATCTACTACTTAATATCAAACCCGATAAAAATGCTTAAATCTGTGTTTCCAAAACAAGATACTTAGTGATCTGCACTACACAATTTACTTCTTAGAGCATCTTCTCATCACACTTGCGAAAAGATACAGAATGGGAAACAATGTGATAATATCATAACATCCATTTTTGTACTATGGGCCATGATTTGTGGTTGCTGCCACATCAAATATGACAGTATCACTCTATAACTAATTGGATTCTGATCTACCAAAGAGAGCTTATTTTTCCAAATAACAATATGTGGTTAACAGATAAGACAACTTTTCAATGAAATAATTCCATTGAAAATCTTGTTTCTGTTTATCTGACACATTTTTTAATTAATCCATGTTTGCTGGGAAAAGACAAAGGATATTCTAGAGCTATTTACTTTTCTTAGTGAAACAAAAGTAAACAAAAATAAGTCTTAAGATACTTGGATACAGTTAACATCTGAATCTACAGTAAGGGCTTTTGCCTCGTGGTACCCTTAGAGTTGTCATATCATCAGTCTTACATTGACTGCCTGTCAGAGAAGAGATTCAGCATCTTTTTTTACAAGGAAAACTCTCCCCATATCTGGAACATGTTCTTTTTCTCCTCTGTGTGCCTTTTGCTGGGCTGCGCGGTCACTGGTTCCCCAGACCACATGGCAGGAGCATGAAAGACTTTTAAAAATGTGTGATACGCTTCAGGCCATGTAAGAAAACTGCTACAGATGTGTCCTGTGAGTTTGAAGGCCTTGACCTTTGACTTATTCAGCAGTCATAAACGGACAAGAGAAATGCCTTTCTTGCTTGCTGGAGAAAACAGGTTCTAGCATTGACAAAAGCACCCAAATTCAGATATGTTATAATTATGTAACCAAAGACAGTAGCTCTGTGGGCACACTTTTAAGAACTGGCCTCTAGTTCCAAAATAAAAAGCTGTAAATCTGTGTCCTGTTTACTACTGTATACATTCTGCCTGTCCAGAAGCAGATGCTCTGTTAGTGTTAACAATTTATTCTTCGTTTTCCATTTATGTGCACAATAAATTGATGGTAGGTTTTCCTGGTGGACATTTTAAAGCAGAAGAGATCAATATTTACAAAAACATACAACATTTTTAAAATGACAAGCCCCTAAAAAATACTAACGGGTATAAAGTTGTTTCCCGATATATTCACTACTAGGAAGTGATGCTGTTTATGGGCATTTCTCTGTGTAACTCTGCCTGCCCTAGATCTCTAGGGGAAAGTGAAGCTGGAGGTGAGAGGCCGATGATGCTCTCTGAAGTACGTGTGCCTTTTTTTTACCATAACTAGCTCCTGATTTTGGTTAGCAAACTATTAGTTAGAGTGTGGTTGCTGGCTAGTTGAAGATGTCAGCTGTCTCAGATGTACTATTTACACAAAACTATGTTGAAACTCCACCTTATTTGCGGTAGTAACACATCTAGAAGGTTTGATTGTTTTTGCTTATTATTGCATATTTATGAAGATTATTTTGCCCACGGGTCAGCTCTGACTTCACTCTTAATGGTTCTCGTAGTCACTGAGGTACTTCAAAATCAGATTAGAAACCAAAGCAAGGAAGTGAGAATCATGGTGAGGAAAACAAAACCAGAAATGTGTGGATTTGTTCAATGCATTCCATTTCAAAAATTATTTTTCTGTTCCAGTACAGACTATGTACTTGTACTCTCTCGTAGCATAGAGAGAGGATAAAAAGAAGCAGAAATGATGACAAGAATTTTTGCCACACTCTTTCACTAAATTGAGAATGCTGTTGTCCTGCTTCTGTGGAGATATTTTGTCCAGTAGCCTACTTCAAATTTAGGGATAATTTTGCTGCACAGGAAGATAACACTTGATAAATCTACTTGGCATGCGGTCGGGGAGATATTGGGTTTTGGTATTTTTCAGAAGCTGTCAAGAAACGCTTTTTAAAGACCTGTAGCCTCTTTCTATTTTGTAATTTTCACTGTCACCATACTGAAAGCAGTATGATTCTCAGTGCTGCTTGTGCTTTCGTTGTATCAGTTACTATTAAGACTTGCCTGTAAGTTTGAATCATAGAATCTTAGAACAACTAGGTTGGAAGGGACCCATCGGATCATCGAGTCCAACCATTCCTATCAAACACTAAACCATGTCCCTCACGACCCCATCTACCTGTGCCTTAAACACCTCCAGGGAAGGGGAATCAACCACCTCCCGGGGCAGCCTATTCCAATGCCCAATGACCCTTTCTGGGAAAAACTTCCTCCTAATCTCCAGCCTAAATCTCCCCTGGTGGAGCTCGAGGCCATTCCCTCTTGTCCTGTCCCCTGTCCCTTGGTAGAAGAGCCCAGCTCCCTCCTCTCCACAACCTCCTTTCAGGTACTTGTAGAGAGTAATGAGGTCTCCTCTCAGCCTCCTCTTCTCCAGGATAAACACCCCCAGCTCTCTCAGATGCTCCTCATAGGGCCTGTTCTCCAGCCCCTTCACCAGCTTTGTGGCTCTTCTCTGGACTCACTCCAGAGCCTCAACATCCTTCTTGTGGTGAGGGGCCCAGAACGGAACACAGGATTCAAGGAGCGGCCTCACCATAGCCCCTCTGCCCTCAGGACCCACTACCCCCATGTTTCACCTCCCTCCCCACATTCCCAGCTCCTCCAAGACCCACACATCCCTCCATCACGCAACCCTCCAGCCCCTCCAGGCCTCAACCCCTGCCCCCGACTCTCCAGAACCCGCAGCTCCCGCCTCGGTGCTGCCCCCCTAAAGGCCCCTAGAACTCACTGTCTGCCCCCAACCCCTCCAGAACTCGCACCTCCCGCCTCTGCGCTGCCTCCCCTGAGGGCCCAGTTCTCTACCCCACACCCCTAGGCCTCACCCTTCTCCCCGTCCCCCCACCCTGTACGGCCCCGCCGAGCCCCGACCTCCCATGAGTATAAATTAAATGAAAAACTTGCTTGCATTCAGTGGAGAGTGTGTATGTGTTTAGTGTATTACTTAGAAAAGCTGAGATGTGTTTCATTTCATTAAAAACCTTCATGGTTTGTAGATTTCTGCTTGAATTGGTTCACTGATGTAGCTCAGAAATAGAGCCTGTCTACTTGAGAATATAGTAGGAACAACAAAACACACCTACTTGTCTCAAAATGCACCTTTGCTTGCCATGACTTTCCAGTATCTCGTTTAAATCTATAGCATTGTGCCTTATATTGTACTTAAGAGCTTTTCCAGACTACTTGAACTTAAGCTAAGCAACTTGTTATTAGTGTCCTGTGTGCTGAGACTATTTTTTTCTGGGGCTGTATGATTTTACTGTATTTTCCAAGGAACAGAACAAAATAAAGCCTTCGAGAAGTATATACTATGGTAAAATGCTTCAGTCTCTGAAACATTCTCACAGTTCAGATCTGTAACTGTGTTTCCTGGACAATAGCTTTAGTGGACGTTTAAGCAGCCATTCTTATGTGACTAGTTGCATCTTAAAAATTATTAAACTCTGACCTTGAGAATGAAAAGCTAATAACTTTAAAATTACTGTCTGGTCCAATAATAGTAACTTTTGTAGTATCTCAAAAGGTAACAGAATTAGAAATATTGCTTTTAGAGATCATGTAGGAAATATGTAAGGTGATCTGGAGAAACATTTTTCTGTTCACGCTGCTGACCCGTCTTGAGCCTGCTGCCAACCAGAATCCCCAGATTCCCTTCTGCAAGGCTACTCTCCAGCTACTCCTCTCCCACTTTACACTTGTGCATGGAAGTATGAGGAAGTATCCACCATCGGTATTTTCTACCCAGGATCCCATATCATAACAAATCACTGTTCAGCCTACGATAGTTTAGCTCACTGCTTTATTTAAGATAACTTTCTTACAGTCTTAAACCATAGTCCCCACATGGCTGGAGCACTGCCAGGGGATCACCACTGTGGGTGATTCTTATTGATGTGGACATGCGGAGCAGTTCCCTCTCACTCCCTCAGCAACCTGTTGCACCTGGTGTGCCAAATAACCGGCCACCTGCAAGCTTGGGGCTATAAGGGAGGGGGAATGGCAGCAGGTTCCTTCCAGAAGAAGGAAGTCTGCTCCCCTCAAGCAGTCAACAACACCCAAGACCCCCCTGGCGAACAAGTACCAGGTGCTCCAGGAGGAATCTAATCCTGAGGATGATGGCCACCATAGCCTTGAATCTTTTCCTAGGCCACACCATCCTCAGAAGAAAATTACAACATCCTCCAATGAGAAGAAGACGAGGGTGATTGTTGTAGGGGACTCCCTTCTCAAAGGAACGGAGGGACCCATTGGCAGATCAGACACGCTCCACAGAGAGGTCTGCTGCCTGCCAGGGGCACTTTGCTAGGAATGGTTGGACTAGAAGATCCGATGGGTCCCTTCCAACCTGGTTGTTCTGTGATTCTAGGAAACTCCCTTCCCTGATCCATGAGACGGACTACTACCCTCTCTGGTAGTAGTCCAGACTGGTAATGACGGTCTAGCAAGCAGTAAAGCTAAGGACATCAAAAAAGACTTCAAGGTCCTTGGGAAGATAATGGAGGGCTCTGGGGCACAGGTGGTGCTCTGCTCTGTCCCTAGGCTAAATGGAGTGGACCCGCAGGTTACTAAGAAGAACTCGATTAATGCCTGGCTCTGAACCTGGTGTGAGGAAAGGGGCTTTGGATTCTTTGATAATAGAGTGGTTGGTGCACCCCCTGACACGGTTGCGAAGGTTGGGGCACGTGGGTCTCCTAGCGGGGCTAAAGCCCTTGCTAAGAACATAGCTAAGCTCATAAATCAAGCTTTAAACTAGATGGGAATGGGGAGGGGTTTGAGTCAAGGCTAGGCAAGTGCGTGCCTGGGTGTGGGACACTAATGATTAGGAGAGGGTGTGCTGGGGAGGACCACCAGCACGTGACCGCACAGGAAGTGGGGGAGAATGCACCCTGGAGCAGCAAAGGAGATGCAGGTATACTGGTGCCAGCTACTCCAGTTAACAGGCAATTGGGAACAGGCACTGTCCCCTCTAAGAGGGCTGAAGGCTCGGCTATTCAGCTGAAGTGCCTTTACACCAATGCACGCAGCATGGGGAATAAGTTGGAAGAACTGGAAGCTGTCGTAGGGCAAGGAGCCTATGATGTCGTTGCCATCACGGAAACGTGGTGGGATGACTCTTATAACTGGAGTACAGCTTTGGTGGGATACAAACTCTTCAGGAGGGATAGAAAGGGTAGGAGAGGAGGTGGAGTAGCCCTCTTCGTAAGGGAGGACTTGGACACCTCTGAGATGGATTGTGGTGATGAGGAGATTGAGTGCCCGTGGGTTAAAGTCGGAGGAGTCCACAAGAAGCTAGATTTTGTGCTGGGAGTCTGTTGCAGGCCACCCTGTTACAGGCAGTAGGGGGACGCCTAGGAGTAAATGATCACCAGATGATCGGGTTTTCTGTTCTAGGCGAAGTGAAGAGGGTAGTTAGCAGGACAGTTGCATTACATTTCCAGAGGGCAGACTTTAAACTCCTTAGAAGGCTGGTTGGCAAAGTCTCATTGGAGACAGTACTTGAGGGCAAGGGAGCCCGTGAGGGCTGGGAGCTCTTCAAAAAGGAGATCCTAGCAGCCCAGGAGAAAGTCATCCCCGTGTTCCGGAAAAAAGGCCGGCAGGGCAAAAAACCAGCTTGGTTGAGTAGAGAGATCTTAAGTGACATTAGGAAGAAAAGGAATGTTTATAGGCTCTGGAAGAGGGGACAGGCCTCTTGGGTGGACTCCAGGAGGGAAGTGAGGTTGTGTAGGGAAAAAATCAGAGGGGCTAAGACTCAACTAGAAATCAGGTTAGCTAAGTCCGGGAAGGATAATAAAAAAATCTTTCTATAAATATCTAAATAACAAAAGGAGAACCTGGTTGTTCTATGATTCTATGAAATCAGGTTTTATTTCACTTTAACTAAAGATAAGGATTCACAGTGATTAATGACAATCGCTGTGGGCGATTCTTATTGAGGTGGATCCACTTCCATTGGTTCTACAGTGTTGCCAGGTGGATCCACCTCCATGGGCTCCACTGTGTCCTTTGGCGTGTGGTCATGCCTGTGCCTCGCACGACGCCTCAACAGATAGGCACAAACACGGGCAGCATGTCTTGCCCGTCTTCTCCGGCCGTTCCTTTTCCCTTTTCGACCTAAAGCTCTCCGCTTCGGAGGTGGGCAGCCATCCTCCTGGCTGCTCCCTGGCACAGACACAGCATTGGACCTTCCAAGCCTTTCCCGAGCTAAAGCTGAAGCTTTCCGCTTCAAAGCTGTGCGGCCTCTCCCCTGGCTGCTCTGGGTGTTCTCTGCCAAGGAAGTAATGGGATCTATGCTCTTTCCTGCTGCACTTGCAGCTAAAGCTCTCCGCTTTTGAGGTGGGCAGCCACTTTCCTGGCTGCTCCCTGGCACGGACACAGCCCCTGATGCCACAGTCTTCTCTTCTTCACCTAAAGCAGATGCTTTCTGCTTCAAAGGTGAGCGGTCTCTAACCTGGCTGCTCTGGCTGTTCTTTGGCAAGGAAGTACACTGGGGATCCATGCTCTTTCCTGCTACACTTGCAGCTAAAGGTCTGCGTTTCAAAGGCAAGCAGCCACTCTCCTGGCTGCTCCCTGGCATGTACACAGACCGTGATGCCATATTTCTCCCTTCTCGACCTAAAATGGATGCTTTCCACTTCAGAGGTGAGCAGCCATCCACCTGGCTGCTCCCTGGCACGGACACAGGCTGTGATGCCATATTTCTCCCTTTTTGACCTAAAGTGGATGCTTTCCACTTCAGAGGTGAGCAGCCACCCACCTGGCTGCTCCCTGGCACGGACACAGACTGTGATGCCATATTTCTCCCTTTTTGACCTAAAGTGGATGCTTTCCACTTCAGAGGTGAGCAGCCATCCACCTGGCTGCTCCCTGGCATGCACACAGACTGTGACGCCATATTTCTCCCTTCTCGACCTAAAGCGGATGATTTCCGCTTCGGAGGTGAGCAGCCATCCACCTGGCTGCTCCCTGGCATGGACACAGACCCTGATGCCATAGTCTTCTCTTCTTCACCTAAAGCGGATGCTTTCCGCTTCAAAGGTGAGCGCTCTCTGCCCTGGCTGCTCTGGCTGTTCTTTGTCAGGAAACTCCACATGGCACCCATGCTCTTCCCTTCTGCACTTGCAGATAAGGCTCTCTGTTTCAAAGAAGAGCAGCAATCCACCTGGCTGCTCCCTGATAGGGAACTAAGCTTGGGATTGAAGTGGTTCCCTTCTGCCACTGTCCCTAATCTTGTCTGCTTCAAAGATGAGCCGACACTTGCCTGGCTGCTGCTCTGGCAGCTCTTCCTTCCAGACTTGTCTGGAAGGCCTCGAAGCTCAGTGAGCTCTGGGCCAGCTGCAGGGCCCGAGCCTCCTTTTATAGGTCCCGAGCAGGTGATGTCATAATCACATCACCATGGTGATGTGTTGCCAGGGATACCGTGCAGTAGCTGCCCTTAGAACCGAGCGGTAACATCACCATGGTGATGTGTTGCCAGGGATACCGTGTGGCAGCTGCCCTTCGAACCGAGCGGTAACATCACCATGGTGATGTGTTGCCAAGGATACCGTGCAGTAGCTGCCCTTCGAGCAGTAACATCACCATGGTGATGCAGCCTGTTGTCACACCTGCGGTCACCATGAAGCCATTGTGATGTCACCGTTACCTCTCGTGCCCAGGCCAGTGTAATGCCCCAGAACCTGAAGCCGCTGGCAGGATGAGACCCTCCCTCATTGGGAGCACGCTGACCTTCCCCACGCGGAGCAGTCTCTAGGGCTTCACCTCAGCTTCCTCACTGCACCCATCCTCCAACTGCCAAGGGCAATCAACATAGCGCAGCACCCCGCTGACAGGGCCACGCTTGGCAGGATCTAGGGCCAGCAGGCTCCCCAGCATCAGGCCAGCCTTGGTTGTCAGATGTTTCCAGTGGCGTAGCAGGTCTTCCTCCAGACCTGTTTCCTGCCACAGCATCCAGTCCTCAAAGAAAGGGTCATCTGGCCAGCTTTGCTCCCAGGGGAAGTAGCCAGAATAGGCTGCCCAGGGAGGTGGTTGATTCCCCTTCCCTGGAGGTGTTTAAGGGATGGGTGGATGAGGTCTTGAGGGACTTGGTTTGTGTTTGACAGGAATGGTTGGACTAGAAGATCCGATGGGTCTCTTCCAACCTGGTTGTTCTGTGATTCTGTGAAAGGAGAAGGGAGGTCACGTGGATTGAGCTCGCGGAGGTAACCGCTCACCTCCCAGCGCTGTCGCTAGGCAGCGACTCCTGGAGGGAGGGGCAGCCCTTCGGCGGGGGAGCTGGACTGCGCCTTGGCGGGAAACCGACGACCGAATCACCAGGCTGCGCTGCCTGAAAAACATCGCGCGGAAGGTTTTCGCGGAAGGAGCAGGAGGTTTTAAGCCGCCTCCCACAAAAGCATATAAGGACCTCCTTAAGGGACTAGAACTATTGCGGGTGCGAAGTCACTGGGGTTCTCAGAGTCTCTGAGCGCTGCTCTTTTACTTTCCAATGTAATAAATACTTAAAGAATTGGGTTCTATTTCTTTGATTTAACTATAACAATAAGGTTAAGGAGGGCAGAAGGAGAAGCTTGAGGAGAAGGAGAACGTTACGGAGAAGGTTAGAGAGAATGAGGCAATGGAGATGGTTAAGGAGAATGAGAAGGAGAATCTTGAGAAGCAGAATGGGCTCTCCTTGGTCTATCACTTGGAAATATGACAGGCTATGATCAGAGAGCCCATGCTTATGCCTGCTTTGAACCTGCTTGGCCAGGGCTGTAGTTTTGACATACTCTCTCCTCTCCCAGGCTATGACTGCTCCTCTCGTGTGTGGAGTTGTTTGATTTGTTCTCCTGTCTCTGTTAAAGAAACAGCACCCGTGATGGCCAAGTGAATTTGCCCCATGCTGAGTGGGTCCCCCTAGTACTGGCAGCTATGCCAACCATTCCCCTTCTCTCCTCTTCCTTTTACACAGACACCCCAAAATCAGGAGAAGAGGCACCTGCCCTCAGCAGGGTTCCTGCCCTAAAGCACAAAGGCTGGGCAGAAAGGGCTTGCTCGATTCCCAGCCTTTGCAAGCCCAGGCTGTTGTGCTTGGGCAATGTTTCTGGCCTTCGAGGGTGGACTGGTGTCTTCCGTTGCCAGTGGACCTGTTGAGCAGCAGTGCTGGCAAAGGAAGAGCAGTTCGGAAAACTGAGAGGACATTGGGATTTTGGGATCAATAGGCTCCTTTTTCTTCTCCCTCATTACCTGTGGCAGGTGCTAGAGTACGTTATCTATCCCAGATCCCAAGAATCCCTGGGGAGACACTGTGCTCCCAGGAGCCTGGAGTGTCAGGGACCCAGGGCTTCAAGATATCCTTTGCTGCTGTGTGAGCACTGCTGCACCCCCCGGCATCCCAGCCCAAGAGTGGTGAAACACCCTGACAGGGCTGGCGTCGGTATTTCACTCTTCTAAAACAAGCAAAAAGACCTAAACCTCTGGGGATGGCAACCAAGTCCTGAGTATAACAGAGACGAGGCAGTGGTTTGTGATGAAGAGAAACTGTCCTGCGCTTCTCTTGAAGCTGAAGGATCCCTTCTCTTGCAGTCAGAGAGTACTTTCTGAAAGTAACAGCATGTCTCAGATTGCTGAACAGAGCTTCTTCCCTTCAACAGGAAGGAAATGTGGAAAATTCCTTGTTCCTCCCATGGAAACCCATGGAATTGGGGTGACAGGAATAGCTCATGGCACCAGTGCTGGTTTGAACACGAGCATAGTGCTTTCAGCAGAAGATTTTGTATATGAGCGACGGCATCCAGCACGTGAGTGGTGAGCATGGGCTGGGCTGTAGAGGGGCTCTACTAATGGGAATGCTGGAAGGGCTGCTCTGTGGCTAGAGCCGAGCTGCGAGAAGTGACGTGAGCGGCAGTAATGCTGTCGGATCTCTGCTGTTGTAACTAACCAAGTGGACAGACTCTGGTGGAAGCCTCGTCCCAGGGCACCTGGGTGGCAGAGGTACAAGTCTGACCCCTTCACCTCCAGCCTCTCATTGGGATGCAAGTCAGGGAGGGCTCCTCTTCCCTCCCTGGCCTGTGGAGCAGAAGGACGTGCTGGCAGGGTCATCCTTTGCAGGCTCAGTGTGAAGGAAACCAACATTTTTAGCTGGGCTATGAGGAAGGGAAATAGTGGAGTGAGAGGCAGTGTTTGTGGAAAGGATCAGGTGCCTTTTCAGCACAGATGACAGGTGAGAAGACAGAGGCTTTCAGCAGCACAGACGGAGCAGAGGCTCTGTAGGGGAAATAGGGATTCCCTCTTCAGTCTTCAGGAACGCTCTGGAAGCTCCCTTCCCTCAGTGTCTGGCTTGCAAAACTTCAGAAAGGACTCCGAACGTTATTAATATGATTGTGCTCATTTGCCACAGAATTGCTGCTTTCTGTTGTAGAGGACAGTTGGTTAGCCTTGCGTCTCCCAAAAGCTTTCTGCTTGACTGAGATACAAGAGTCAAAGTGCTTGCTCGTGATTGCTAGGCTTAAAATCCATGCTGGGAAAGCGCCGAGTCTCCAGACATGGACAAAAGCTTGTTGGACTTTTCCTCACATTTTGAGGAAAAGCAAGAGGAAGAAGAATCTGAAGATCCTACAATGCCCTTTGAATGGTACCTCTCCTACGAACAACCCCAGAAAAAGAAGAAGAAAAAGGTCAGATCCTCTGTGGCAGCTGGGGAGAAAGGCCAGGGGCACAGCAAATGCAATGCATCCAGAGACAGCGTCAACAGAATGGCCCTCGTGAACTCTGCCCCAAAGACCCCCCAGGACGTGCCAAGGAGACAAGAGCCTTTTGGAACCAGAGGACCTCTGCTGCCAGAGAAGACCAAGTAAAGGTTTCTCAGCACCGCTTGCTGTTCAGGGCCTCTTCCCGTAGGCTCCTTCCAGCTTCCCCCTGCAGCTCTGTGTCCTGCCAGGAGAGGATGCTGTGCGTCTGGTGGATCCTTTTGCAGTCAAACTTGCAACTGTCCTGGCTTCTTTCTAACTGGGAAGTCAGGAGATCCTGTTCGCTGCTTGTTCCATGCTGCTCTTAACAAAGGTGCCTCATGTCTGTTGAATTCCATCAAAGCACAGCACCTCCTTGACCGAAATGCTCATTCCATCTCTCTTGGAGAATACAAGCACTCCCTTGCCCTTCTGGCCAAAGCTGCACTCGTGGGAGTGAGAAGCAGTCCTGTAGTCGGCCTCACACCTGCGGCACCCATTCTGTCCTCCCACAGCTGCCGCAAACCACCAGCAAAGAGTAAGTACAAACTGCACAACACCCATGTGCTCTCCTAGAGCTCCTCTTTTACAAGGGTACAAAGCTGCTGCTTTTGTTCTGAGAGCAAGGCAGATGACTCAGAAGAGTTGCCGTTGGTGACCTCTCACCACTCTTCTGCAAATATGACAGGCCATGATTCCTCCTGCCTTGCATCTGCTTTTCCAGAGCTGCACCTTTGACTTGTTTTTTGCTCTCCCAGGCCATCACTGCTACTTTCATTCGGGTTTGGGGGGGTTTGGTTTTGTTTTTTTTTTTTTGTTTGAGTTGTTTGTTTCTTTCTCTGTTGCAGAAGTGCCCCCACTGATGGCCAAGACTATCAGAGACTTCAAAAAACTATTGTCTCGCAGATGAGCCTGCTCTGCAGCCCTGGGTCTTTCCTTAACTTCCAGGAGCCGCACTGCAGGCAGAGAAGGCACCTAAGCAGTTCTCCCCCTTGAACTTTGTGGAGGCTGCAAGTAACTCAGAGAAGCTTCTGTCTGCACAAGACAACAGTCTGTGCTCTATCTTCTAGTCTGGTGTCTTTTTTGTTAGGGTCCAAAACATTTTGCTAAGACGACGAGGGAGAGTTGCTAGCAACAAAAATGTTTATTACAAATTGTAATAATAAATGTGCATAGAATAGAATCGAATCACTGAATAATAGAATCATTAGGTTGGAAAATACTTTTGAGATCATCAACTCCAACTGTACCTGTCCACTACTAATCATGTCCCCAAGCACTTCATCTACCCACCTTTTAAACACCTCCGGGGATGGTGATTCAACCACCTCCCAGGGAAACTGTTCCAGTGCTTGATAAAAGTTTCTATGAAGAAATTTTTCCTAATGTCCTATCTAAAATTTTCCTGATAGATTCAGGATGTTCACTTTTGTCCTGTCACCTGTGGCTTGGGAGAATCATAGAATCGCCAGGTTGGAAGAATCCCACAGGATCATCAAGTCCAACCATTCCTATCAATCAATAAACAGTGTCCCTCAGCACATTCATCCCTCTAGCACTGTGAAAGATCCATGAAGCAAGGAGGAAAAGACAGGAAGATTAATGAGCATAGACCCACAGTCAACAGAGCATGCACACAAGGTGACGATGACTACTGGTCTTCATCGGGAGACACCAGGTCAACCACCGCCGCCAGAAGGAGCACATGTGCAAGGGGAGGACCCCTGCAGACACTCCTCTCTTGGCATGTGTGTTCTGTTAGGTGGAGACTGGCACATCTCCACAGGTAAAGGCGGCTCACAGGTGCACTGACTGGCATAAAAGGCAGCTCCAGAGCAGCTGAATTGAGAGGGGCAACAGAGAGGCAATGGAAGACCAAGACAGAAGAACCCCTCCACCGTGGGATCACCTCCAGCAAAGACTGAAACAACAGAACCCCTTCCAGACCAGGACTCCCAGAGACTGGGAGTTGCTTTATGAGCATAATTAATAAAATGCCTGCTTAGATTGAAATTTGACTCCCTTGACTCTCTCTTTAAATTGTTTTTTGTACTCTGAAGTCATTAGTGAAACGAACCATCACGAGTCCGCTTACGAGTGGACCGTGACAGGGCTGTGGGGTGCTGGGACTGAAGGGGCCAGGGCTGGTGGGACTAGAGGTGTTAGGGGAGCTGGGGGTGTTGGGGGAGCTGGCAGTGGTGGGGATGGCAGCGCTGGGGCTGGAGGGCCTAGGGCTAATGGGGCTGGCAGCTTCAGATCTGAGGTGCTGGGGCTGGGGTTGCTGGGGCCAGTGGATCCCGGCGATCCATGGGGACACTGTGAGGTGACACCAGCAGCAGTGTGGGGAAATCATCGTGCAGTGAGCCAAGCGGGAGCCACGTGGAGCCAGAAGGGCAACCTCACCCTCACCTTGGCCTGGCCCCCCAGCCGCTGGAGAAGACCCTCGTCACATGCCTTGAGCAGAATCACAGCTTGAGGGGCCAGAGTGCAGTGGCCACACACAGGCAGATCCACAGTGACTCCTTCACCTGCACTGAGTGTGGCTACAGCTCCTGCCACAAGGGCCACCCGATCACCCACCAGTGCATTCCCACTGGGGAGCAGCTGTTCGCCTACAGGGAGTGTGAGAAGAGCTTCATCCAGAAGCCACACCTGCTCACCCACCAGCGCATCCACACAAGTGAGCGACCCGTCACCTGCAGCCACTGCAGAAGAGCTTTAGAGAGAACCATGCTCTGATAGCCCACCAGCGCATTCACACTTGTGAGAAGCTACCCTAGATTTAGATCTGCATAACTCTGAGATCTGCATAACTCTGCGTCCTGTATGAGTCCCCAGCCCCCAAGATGTTGATCTCTTGCATCTACTCCCAGTCCCGTTTATTTGTGAAAATAAGGTTCCATTTGTTTCATATATTCGCAGTTCCAAGCGCTTGCAGGCTTGGAAGTTACTTGGTGTTTAGTCACTCTTGGATTTTATGTTATGTTGATCCTATGGAAAGTACTTTGTCTACCTGAGATACAGATCTTTGAAATTCATGTATCTCTGCTTGCCTAGGAGCGATTGAAGAGTTCATGACATTCACCTCTCTAAGAATTTCTCTTTACTCATCCATTAAAATAATTTGCTGAGGCACCATCGCCTTTCACTGAGCAGAAGGACACCTGCTCCTGCCATCACCCCACGGCACCAACCATCGGTTCCACTCTTGTTCCCTGAGCCGGGAAAATCCCAGACAAACCCAAGTGGGAGCAGGGCAGGTGGTGCAGGGCTTCTGCCAGGTGGCAAACACTTGTCCCTCGCGGGGCCTGCTGGGCAGTCCCGGTGGTAGCGGGAGAGTTAAAGGAGGGTCCTGGTGGCTGCCTGGCAGAAGACTGAAGCTGCTGCAGGTACTTCAACTGATAAACTTTTCAAGATGAAACAAAAGCTTGATGACAGCAGAAAATTATGCAGAATATTGTTAATAGATTTTTTTTTTCAGTTGTTGGTAAATGGAAGTGTTGCGTTTGTAGAGGAGCTTGCATTATCCTCATAGGACTATTACGCTTCTCATATTAGATTTTAGTATTTGCAAGCACGTTGGAGGATGCAAGTGAAAGACTTTGTTGGGGCTTTTTCCCCCTCAAATTTAATAGTAAATTTCTCAAAACCCATCCAGTTTTAGTTTCATAAATACGTGGAGACTAAAGTGGAAACTGATTTACTGCTTTAGCTTAGAAATATAAAAATACTTCTGTTGTGGTTAAACTCTTCCCAATTTCTAACCACTCCTACCTCAAACATGTAGTTTATTGCATTCAACTCTGACCAGAATTTGACCACACAGGCCGCTGAGGATCACCATATTGCTAAAATCATTCGAGTTATTAGGGTTTGTTTCTTTTTTGCCCTTCAACAAACTCGTCCTGCATTCTTTGAAGACTGGTTGACATGGTTCTCATCCTTGAGATGGGAGGGGAAACGTCAATTGGTCTAAGAGACAGTCAGTAAATGTAGTACTTTTCCCTTTTGTTTTTCCCTCTTCCCTGAGGTTTCATTATGGTTAGGAATGGAGGGAGGCACCGAGGAGAAAATTTCAAAGGGAGGTTCGATGGGATGGGTAGCACACAGCTCTGTGCGCAACACAGAATCAAAGCTAACCTAGATACTTCCAAAACCTTACATCATGTGGATTGTGAATAGAGGTTGTTGAAGAAAATGGCAATTCCACTTCAATTTATATCCACAAGAATGTCATTTTATATGCTGCTGGGAGAGTTTTGGATAAAATGCAGTCAGGTGTGCCCACAGGACCTTACAGCATCAATCAGTGACCAGGAGGTGACAGGACAGAATCAAGTAGTCCGTGAAACAAGGTGCACAGACCTGTGCTGTTGTGTACTGGCTTTCAGGAAAAGCATTTAAGACCTTGCTAGTGTCCCACTGGAATTTGCGGAACTGAGCACATGCTTAAAATTGAGTTTAGTTTCTGCTGGATGGCAGGTTTAAAGAGTATCACAGAATCACAGAATCACAGAATAACCAAGTTGGAAGGGACCCATCGGATCTTCTAGTCCAACCATTCCTATCTAACACTAAACCAAGTCCCTCAAAGTTTTTGAGATAAGTCCATTAGACACTCCTAAAAAGTCACAGTGTTTGCCACCTTAGCTGCTCTGTGAATCCAGACCTGTACTTTGTATTTCTGGCCATAAACTGAGCATACGCTGAACGCGACTGAAGTTGTATTTACACATGGTCTGTGTAATGAAAGGGTAGAACTCCACGTGAATTCTGTCCTTGAGGTAAGCGCATGCTAAACCCTGTGAAAAAGGGTAAGCGAGGCCCCTTTTTTGATTAACTCTTGTGATTGCATCTAAGTTCTCATTGCCAAAGAAATTTCTGATTTCAGATGATGATAGAACAAGCCAGATCATCCTAAACCAAATCAAATTTCATACTCGATTGTATTTGTTGCTGAGGCTGAGAAAACTGACAGGATAAAACTTCATGGGTTAGTGTTTGATAGGAACGGTTGGACTCGATGATCCAGTGAGTCTCTTCCAACCTGGTTGTTCTATGATTCTGTGACTTCATGGTAGTTTGGTTCAGCTGTCTGCAGGTTATGGCAACCTGTGCCTCAACGACTGATTGGGAAGGAGTGATGCAGTTTATAGGAAGAGCAATTGGAACTTTTAATCTCCCCCCCAATCTCAAAGCTCCTAAATATGGAGTTTTCTCATCACTCTATAGGGGATTTATTGTGTTTGAGAACTTATTATGGTTGATAACTTAATCTATTGTATGAATATTTTTGTGTGCTGGACAACCTCATCCAGGTCTTGCATGGCTCTCTTGAGAAATTATTTTTGGTTTTCTGTGTGGTTTGTACACAAAAATAACCAGTTCATGTCTGTGGGGTCTAGAGCAGGAGCTCACACAATCCGACTTCAATTTCAGAAAGTCGCAGGACTTTGGGAAGGGACTTAACTGTTCCCCTTCTGTTTGCCTCTCCTGTTCCATTATCTTGGTTTTGACTGATTATTTTCTGTTTCCTTCTCCTTTCTCATTTTTCTTCTTCTCCTTCATCTTCTCCTTAATATTCTCCTTCTCCTTAAACTTCTCCTGGACCTTCTCCTTCTCAAACTTCTCCTTCTCCCCATTCTCCTTAACCATCTCCATTGCCTTATTCTCTTTAACCTTCTCCTTCTCCTCCTTAAGCTTCTCCTTCTCCTCATTCTCCTTAACCATCTCCATTGCCTTATTCTCTTTAACCTTGTCCTTAACATTCTCCTTCTCCTTAAGCTTCTCCTTCTCATTCTCCTTAACCATCTCTGTTGCCTTATTACGTACTCTAGCACCTGCCACAGGTAATGAGGGAGAAGAAAAAGGAGCCTATTGATCCCAAAATCCCAATGTCCTCTCAGTTTTCCGAACTGCTCTTCCTTTGCCAGCACTGCTGCTCAACAAGCCCACTGGCAACGGAAGACACCAATCCACCCTCGAAGGCCAGAAACATTGCCCAAGCACAACAGCTTGGGCTTGCAAAGGCTGGGAATCGAGCAAGCCCTTTCTGCCCAGCCTTTGTGCTTTAGGGCAGGAAGCCTGTTGAGGGCAGGTGCCTCTTCTCCTGATTTTGGGGTGTCTGTGTAAAAGGAAGAGGAGAGAAGGGGAATGGTTGGCATAGCTGCCAGTACTAGGGGGACCCACTCAGCATGGGGCAAATTCACTTGGCCATCACGGGTGCCGTTTCTTTAACAGAGACAGGAGAACAAATCAAACAACTCCACACACAAGAGGAGCAGTCATAGCCTGGGAGAGGAGAGAGTATGTTAAAACTACAGCCCTGGCCAAACAGGTTCAAAGCAGGCATAGCATGGGCTCTCTGATCATAGCCTGTCATATTTCCAGGTGATGGACCGAAGAGAGCCCATTCTGCTTTCTGTGCTGCAACAACACTGAACTGTGGTGAAAGGAGAGTGTCACTCCAAAGGTGTTGTCCCAAAGAGCTGCCCAGATACAGGACAGCAGGAGGGGAAAGGCAGGCTTTCTGCCTCTCTAGTGCCATAAGGAGAGGTTTATAGAGTCAGTGCCGAGCAGGCAGCTGCATCAGATGTTTCCCTGTGCTGCTGCTTGTGCAAGGAGTTCAAAGAGCCTTTACTACCCTCACCTTCGAGAATGGAGGGAGATCACCAACGTCAATGCTGCATAGCCTGAATTTTTCTAGAGTTTTCCCCATTGTGTTTCAACTACATTTTTGCAGACCTTTTTTCGCAAGATATACCTCTTGACTGGTTGAGCTGTCTGTGTACACTAACTGGAGGAATGCTTGCTGTGAAGAGTCCTCCCTAGAGGTCTCTAGGAAAATTCCTCTGTGCTTCTGGCTTCTCTCCTTTTCTTTGTTTTGTTTTCCTGTCTTTCCATCTTTCATCCATCGTGAACACCCGACTGCTGTTTATTCAGACTGTTCTTTTCCTCACTGGAGCTTTGAGGAAACGGGATCAGTGCGAGGCTTGAAAAGCAGCTTGGGTGGCACTGCCAAAATGCCACTTGATGAGACTTGCAGCTGGAGACTGGGATGCAGGGATTGCCCAGAGCATGGCTGCTATGGGCTGCCATCCCTTACCTCTGCAAGCAGTGTAAAAGTGAGCCAAGAGGCACTTTTTTATTTTGGTATCAGATACACATAAGTTTGCTCATGGGCAACCTGGTTTATTTAAAACGAGGCTCTCCACTTGCTCCTGTGTGGTCAGAAGGGGTCAGGGCAGAGGTAGCAGAGGATGAAAGCTTTCCTACACACCACAGCACGGACCCTTTGAACAAGAGCTGCACTTATTTCCCTGGAGGTGTTTAAGACACGGGTGGATGAGGTCTTGAGGGACTTGGTTTAGTGTTAGATAGGAATGGCTGGACTAGAAGATCCGATGGGTCCCTTCCAACCTGGTTGTTCTGTGATTCTGTGATTCTGTGATTCTATTCTCCTAAAAGATAATTTCATACTTAGTGCTCTCTTTGTAAAAAAAGCCAGATAGTGCAAGATACTCACTCAAACAATAAAACAATAAATTTACCTAAAAAAAATTAAGACTGCTTCCTCACTTTTCTAAAGCCAGCTCTTTTCTCACCATCTTTCTTCTTTTTAAATAGAATAACTTATAGGAAGTGTAATTTACCAAATATCTCAAGCTGCTCTTATATTCAATACTAGAATAATTCTCAGTGGAGCCTGAAACCCAGAGTTGCTGAAAATCAGAGTGTGAAATCCCTGGCTGTAGCAAATGCTCCCTTCCCCTTGTTGCCCTGTTCTTTGGGAATTCAGCCTCAGAAAAACGCTGGTGCTTGCTTTGGAAGAAATGCTGCAGGTGGGAAAAGCTAACTCATCAAGAACACACAGGAAAAAAATCTTTTAGTAATTTCAGTTTATTTAAAAGTAAAAGGACTTGAATGAAAGCGCATAAAGCGTTGTTTGGAATGTGATGCTCCTAAAACCTTAGCATTCATAGAATCATAGAATCATAGAACAACCAGGTTGGAAGGGACCCATCGGATCTTCTAGTCCAACCATTCCTATCAAACGCTAAACCAAGTCCCTCAAGACCTCATCCACCCGTCCCTTAAACACCTCCAGGGAAGGGGAATCAACCACCTCCCTGGGCAGCCTATTCTGGCTACTTCCCCTGGGAGCAAAGCTGGCCAGATGACCCTTTCTTTGAGGACTGGATGCTGTGGCAGGAAACAGGTCTGGAGGAAGACCTGCTACGCCACTGGAAACATCTGACAACCAAGGCTGGCCTGATGCTGGGGAGCCTGCTGGCCCTAGATCCTGCCAAGCGTGGCCCTGTCAGCGGGGTGCTGCGCTATGTTGATTGCCCTTGGCAGTTGGAGGATGGGTGCAGTGAGGAAGCTGAGGTGAAGCCCTAGAGACTGCTCCGCGTGGGGAAGGTCAGCGTGCTCCCAATGAGGGAGGGTCTCATCCTGCCAGCGGCTTCAGGTTCTGGGGCATTACACTGGCCTGGGCACGAGAGGTAACGGTGACATCACAATGGCTTCATGGTGACCGCAGGTGTGACAACAGGCTGCATCACCATGGTGATGTTACTGCTCGAAGGGCAGCTACTGCACGGTATCCTTGGCAACACATCACCATGGTGATGTTACCGCTCGGTTCGAAGGGCAGCTGCCACACGGTATCCCTGGCAACACATCACCATGGTGATGTTACCGCTCGGTTCTAAGGGCAGCTACTGCACGGTATCCCTGGCAACACATCACCATGGTGATGTGATTATGACATCACCTGCTCGGGACCTATAAAAGGAGGCTCGGGCCCTGCAGCTGGCCCAGAGCTCACTGAGCTTCGAGGCCTTCCAGACAAGTCTGGAAGGAAGAGCTGCCAGAGCAGCAGCCAGGCAAGTGTCGGCTCATCTTTGAAGCAGACAAGATTAGGGACAGTGGCAGAAGGGAACCACTTCAATCCCAAGCTTAGTTCCCTATCAGGGAGCAGCCAGGTGGATTGCTGCTCTTCTTTGAAACAGAGAGCCTTATCTGCAAGTGCAGAAGGGAAGAGCATGGGTGCCATGTGGAGTTTCCTGACAAAGAACAGCCAGAGCAGCCAGGGCAGAGAGCGCTCACCTTTGAAGCGGAAAGCATCTGCTTTAGGTGAAGAAGAGAAGACTATGGCATCAGGGTCTGTGTCCATGCCAGGGAGCAGCCAGGTGGATGGCTGCTCACCTCCGAAGCGGAAATCATCCGCTTTAGGTCGAGAAGGGAGAAATACGGCGTCACAGTCTGTGTGCATGCCAGGGAGCAGCCAGGTGGATGGCTGCTCACCTCTGAAGTGGAAAGCATCCACTTTAGGTCAAAAAGGGAGAAATATGGCATCACAGTCTGTGTCCGTGCCAGGGAGCAGCCAGGTGGATGGCTGCTCACCTCTGAAGTGGAAAGCATCCACTTTAGGTCAAAAAGGGAGAAATATGGCATCACAGTCTGTGTCCGTGCCAGGGAGCAGCCAGGTGGATGGCTGCTCACCTCTGAAGTGGAAAGCATCCATTTTAGGTCGAGAAGGGAGAAATATGGCATCACGGTCTGTGTACATGCCAGGGAGCAGCCAGGAGAGTGGCTGCTTGCCTTTGAAACGCAGAGCTTTAGCTGCAAGTGCAGCAGGAAAGAGCATGGATCCCCAGTGTACTTCCTTGCCAAAGAACAGCCAGAGCAGCCAGGTTAGAGACCGCTCAGCTTTGAAGCAGAAAGCATCTGCTTTAGGTGAAGAAGAGAAGACTGTGGCATCAGGGGCTGTGTCCGTGCCAGGGAGCAGCCAGGAAAGTGGCTGCCCACCTATGAAACGCAGAGCTTTAGCTGCAAGTGCAGCAGGAAAGAGCATAGATCCCATTACTTCCTTGGCAGAGAACACCCAGAGCAGCCAGGGGAGAGGCCGCACAGCTTTGAAGCGGAAAGCTTCAGCTTTAGCTCGGGAAAGGCTTGGAAGGTCCAATGCTGTGTCCGTGCCAGGGAGCAGCCAGGAGGATGGCTGCCCACCTCAAAAGCGGAGAGCTTTAGCTGCAAGTGCAGCAGGAAGGAGCGTAGATCCCATTACTTCCTTGGCAGAGAACACCCAAAGCAGCCAGGGGAGAGGCCGCACAGCTTTGAAGCGGAAAGCTTCAGCTTTAGCTCGGGAAAGGCTTGGAAGGTCCAATGCTGTGTCCGTGCCAGGGAGCAGCCAGGAGGATGGCTGCCCACCTCCGAAGCGGAGAGCTTTAGGTCGAAAAGGGAAAAGGAACGGCCGGAGAAGACGGGCAAGACATGCTGCCCGTGTTTGTGCCTATCTGTTGAGGCGTCGTGCGAGGCACAGGCATGACCACACGCCAAAGGACACAGTGGAGCCCATGGAGGTGGATCCACCTGGCAACACTGTAGAACCAATGGAAGTGGATCCACCTCAATAAGAATCGCCCACAGCGATTGTCATTAATCACTGTGAATCCTTATCTTTAGTTAAAGTGAAATAAAACCTGATTTCATAGAATCATAGAACAACCTGGTTCTCCTTTTGTTATTTAGATATTTATAGAAAGATTTTTTTATTATCCTTCCCGGAGTTAGCTAACCTGATTTCTAGTTGAGTCTTAGCCCCTCTGATTTTTTCCCTACACAACCTCACTTCCCTCCTGGAGTCCACCCAAGAGGCCTGTCCCCTCTTCCAGAGCCTATAAACATTCCTTTTCTTCCTAATGTCACTTAAGATCTCTCTACTCAACCAAGCTGGTTTTTTGCCCTGCCGGCCTTTTTTCCGGAACACGGGGATGACTTTCTCCTGGGCTGCTAGGATCTCCTTTTTGAAGAGCTCCCAGCCCTCAGGGGCTCCCTTGCCCTCAAGTACTGTCTCCAATGAGACTTTGCCAACCAGCCTTCTAAGGAGTTTAAAGTCTGCCCTCTGGAAATGTAATGCAACTGTCCTGCTAACTACCCTCTTCACTTCGCCTAGAACAGAAAACCCGATCATCTGGTGATCATTTACTCCTAGGCGTCCCCCTACTGCCTGTAACAGGGTGGCCTGCAACAGACTCCCAGCACAAAATCTAGCTTCTTGTGGACTCCTCCGACTTTAACCCACGGGCACTCAATCTCCTCATCACCACAATCCATCTCAGAGGTGTCCAAGTCCTCCCTTACGAAGAGGGCTACTCCACCTCCTCTCCTACCCTTTCTATCCCTCCTGAAGAGTTTGTATCCCACCAAAGCTGTACTCCAGTTATAAGAGTCATCCCACCACGTTTCCGTGATGGCAACGACATCATAGGCTCCTTGCCCTACGACAGCTTCCAGTTCTTCCAACTTATTCCCCATGCTGCGTGCATTGGTGTAAAGGCACTTCAGCTGAATAGCCGAGCCTTCAGCCCTCTTAGAGGGGACAGTGCCTGTTCCCAATTGCCTGTTAACTGGAGTAGCTGGCACCAGTATACCTGCATCTCCTTTGCTGCTCCAGGGTGCATTCTCCCCCACTTCCTGTGCGGTGACGTGCTGGTGGTCCTCCCCAGCACACCCTCTCCTAATCATTAGTGTCCCACACCCAGGCACGCACTTGCCTAGCCTTGACTCAAACCCCTCCCCATTCCCATCTAGTTTAAAGCTTGATTTATGAGCTTAGCTATGTTCTTAGCAAGGGCTTTAGCCCCGCTAGGAGACCCACGTGCCCCAACCTTCGCAACCGTGTCAGGGGGTGCACCAACCACTCTATTATCAAAGAATCCAAAGCCCCTTTCCTCACACCAGGTTCAGAGCCAGGCATTAATCGAGTTCTTCTTAGTAACCTGCGGGTCCACTCCATTTAGCCTAGGGACAGAGCAGAGCACCACCTGTGCCCCAGAGCCCTCCATTATCTTCCCAAGGACCTTGAAGTCTTTTTTGATGTCCTTAGCTTTACTGCTTGCTAGACCGTCATTACCAGTCTGGACTACTACCAGAGGGTAGTAGTCCGTCTCATGGATCAGGGAAGGGAGTTTCCTAGAATCACAGAACAACCAGGTTGGAAGGGACCCATCGGATCTTCTAGTCCAACCATTCCTAGCAAAATGCCCCTGGCAGGCAGCAGACCTCTCTGTGGAGCGTGTCTGATCTGCCAATGGGTCCCTCCGTTCCTTTGAGAAGGGAGTCCCCTACAACAATCACCCTCGTCTTCTTCTCATTGGAGAATGTTGTAATTTTCTTCTGAGGATGGTGTGGCCTAGGAAAAGATTCAAGGCTATGGTGGCCATCATCCTCAGGATTAGATTCCTCCTGGAGCACCTGGTACTTGTTCGCCAGGGGGGTCTTGGGTGTTGTTGACTGCTTGAGGGGAGCAGACTTCCTTCTTCTGGAAGGAACCTGCTGCCATTCCCCCTCCCTTATAGCCCCAAGCTTGCAGTTTGCAGGTGGCTGGTTATTTGGCACACCAGGTTCAACAGGTTGCTGAGGGAGTGAGAGGGAACTGCTCCGCATGTCCACATCAATAAGAATCACCCACAGTGGTGATCCCCTGGCAATGCTCCAGCCATGAGGGGACTATGGTTTAAGACTGTAAGAAAGTTATCTTAAATAAGCAGTGAGCTAAACTATCTAAGGCTGAACAGTGATTTGTTCTGATATGGGATCCTGGGTAGAAAATACCGATGGTGGATACTTCCTCATACTTCCATGCACAAGTGTAAAGTGGGAGAGGAGTAGCTGGAGAGTAGCCTTGCAGAAGGGAATCTGGGGATTCTGGTTGGCAGCAGGCTCAAGACGAGTCAGCAGCGTGAACAGAAAAATGTTTCTCCAGATCACCTTACATATTTCCTACATGATCTCTAAAAGCAATATTTCTAATTCTGTTACCTTTTGAGATACTACAAAAGTTACTATTATTGGACCAGACAGTAATTTTAAAGTTATTAGCTTTTCATTCTCAAGGTCAGAGTTTAATAATTTTTAAGATGCAACTAGTCACATAAGAATGGCTGCTTAAACGTCCACTAAAGCTATTGTCCAGGAAACACAGTTACAGATCTGAACTGTGAGAATGTTTCAGAGACTGAAGCATTTTACCATAGTATATACTTCTCGAAGGCTTTATTTTGTTCTGTTCCTTGGAAAATACAGTAAAATCATACAGCCCCAGAAAAAATAGTCTCAGCACACAGGACACTAATAACAAGTTGCTTAGCTTAAGTTCAAGTAGTCTGGAAAAGCTCTTAAGTACAATATAAGGCACAATGCTATAGATTTAAATGAGATACTGGAAAGTCATGGCAAGCAAAGGTGCATTTTGAGACAAGTAGGCGTGTTTTGTTGTTCCTACTATATTCTCAAGTAGACAGGCTCTATTTCTGAGCTACATCAGTGAACCAATTCAAGCAGAAATCTACAAACCATGAAGGTTTTTAATGCAATGAAACACATCTCAGCTTTTCTAAGTAATACACTAAACACATACACACTCTCCACTGAATGCAAGCAAGTTTTTCATTTAATTTATACTCATGGGGGTCGGGGCTCGGCGGGGCCGTACAGGGTGGGGGGACGGGAGGTGCGAGTCCTGGAGGGGCCGGGGAGAAGGGTGAGGCCTAGGGGTGTGGGGTAGAGAACTGGGCCCTCAGGGGAGGCAGCGCAGAGGCGGGAGGTGCGAGTTCTGGAGGGGTTGGGGGCAGACAGTGAGTTCTAGGGGCCTTTAGGGGGGCAGCACCGAGGCGGGAGCTGCGGGTTCTGGAGAGTCGGGGGCAGGGGTTGAGGCCTGGAGGGGCTGGAGGGTTGCATGATGGAGGGATGTGTGGGTCTTGGAGGAGCTGGGAATGTGGGGAGGGAGGTGAAACATGGGGGTAGTGGGTCCTGAGGGCAGAGGGGCAATGGTGAGGCCGCTCCTTGAATCCTGTGTTCCGTTCTGGGCCCCTCACCACAAGAAGGATGTTGAGGCTCTGGAGTGAGTCCAGAGAAGAGCCACAAAGCTGGTGAAGGGGCTGGAGAACAGGCCCTATGAGGAGCATCTGAGAGAGCTGGGGGTGTTTATCCTGGAGAAGAGGAGGCTGAGAGGAGACCTCATTACTCTCTACAAGTACCTGAAAGGAGGTTGTGGAGAGGAGGGAGCTGGGCTCTTCTACCAAGGGACAGGGGACAGGACAAGAGGGATTGGCCTCGAGCTCCACCAGGGGAAATTTAGGCTGGAGATTAGGAGGAAGTTTTTCACAGAAAGGGTCATTGGGCATTGGAATAGGCTGCCCCGGGAGGTGGTTGATTCCCCTTCCCTGGAGGTGTTTAAGGCACAGGTAGATGGGGTCGTGAGGGACATGGTTTAGTGTTTGATAGGAATGGTTGGACTCGATGATCCGATGGGTCCCTTCCAACCTGGTTGTTCTAAGATTCTGTGATTCTATGATTCAAACTTACAGGCAAGTCTTAATAGTAACTGATACAACGAAAGCACAAGCAGCACTGAGAATCATACTGCTTTCAGTATGGTGACAGTGAAAATTACAGAATAGAAAGAGGCTACTGGTCTTTAAAAAGCGTTTCTTGACAGCTTCTGAAAAATAGCAAAACCCAATATCTACCCGACCGCATGCCAAGTAGATTTATCAAGTGTTATCTTCCTGTGCAGCAAAATTATCCCTAAATTTGAAGTAGGCTACTGGACAAAATATCTCCACAGAAGCAGGACAACAGAATTCTCAATTTAGTGAAAGAGTGTGGCAAAAATTCTTGTCATCATTTCTGCTTCTTTTTATCCTCTCTCTATGCTACGAGAGAGTACAAGTACATAGTCTGTACTGGAACAGAAAAATAAATTTTTAAATGGAATGCATTGAACAAATCCACACATTTCTGGTTTTGTTTTCCTCACCATGATTCTCACTTCCTTGCTTTGGTTTCTAATCTGATTTTGAAGTACCTCAGTGACTACGAGAACCATTAAGAGTGAAGTCAGAGCTGACCCGTGGGCAAAATAATCTTCATAAATATGCAATAATAAGCAAAAACAATCAAACCTTCTAGATGTGTTACTACCGCAAATAAGGTGGAGTTTCAACATAGTTTTGTGTAAATAGTACATCTGAGACAGCTGACATCTTCAACTAGCCAGCAACCACACTCTAACTAATAGTTTGCTAACCAAAATCAGGAGCTAGTTATGGTAAAAAAAAGGCACACGTACTTCAGAGAGCATCATCGGCCTCTCACCTTTGAAATTTATTAGAATAGCTTAAGTACTATAGAGAGGCTCACGTAAGTTCAATGTCTTAGCTCTGGCTATTTGGGGATATTAGACCCATGCTCAAGACTAGCATCTGGCAATCAGCCAAGACTTGAGGAGCTAACACTCCTAGTCTCCAGCTTCACTTTCCCCTAGAGATCTAGGGCAGGCAGAGTTACACAGAGAAATGCCCATAAACAGCATCACTTCCTAGTAGTGAATATATCGGGAAACAACTTTATACCCGTTAGTATTTTTTAGGGGCTTGTCATTTTAAAAATGTTGTATGTTTTTGTAAATATTGATCTCTTCTGCTTTAAAATGTCCACCAGGAAAACCCACCATCAATTTATTGTGCACATAAATGGAAAACGAAGAATAAATTGTTAACACTAACAGATCATCTGCTTCTGGACAGGTAGAATGTATACAGTAGTAAACAGGACACAGATTTACAGCTTTTTATTTTGGAACTAGAGGCCAGTTCTTAAAAGTGTGCCCACAGAGCTACTGTCTTTGGTTACATAATTATAACATATCTGAATTTGGGTGCTTTTGTCAATGCTAGAACCTGTTTTCTCCAGCAAGCAAGAAAGGCATTTCTCTTGTCCGTTTATGACTGCTGAATAAGTCAAAGGTCAAGGCCTTCGAACTCACAGGACACATCTGTAGCAGTTTTCTTACATGGCCTGAAGCGTATCACACATTTTAAAAAGTCTTTCATGCTCCTGCCAAGTGATCTGAGGAACCAGTGACAGCGCAGCCCAGCAAAAGGCACACAGAGGAGAAAAAGAACATGTTCCAGATATGGGGAGAGTTTTCCTTGTAAAAAAAGATGCTGAATCTCTTCTCTGACAGGCAGTCAATGTAAGACTGATGATATGACAACTCTAAGGGTACCACGAGGCAAAAGCGCTTACTGTAGATTCAGATGTTAACTGTATCCAAGTATCTTAAGACTTATTTTTGTTCACTTTTGTTTCACTAAGAAAAGCAAATAGCTCTAGAATATCCTTTGTCTTTTCCCAGCAAACATGGATTAATTAAAAAATGTGTCAGATAAACAGAAACAAGATTTTCAATGGAATTATTTCATTGAAAAGTTGTCTTATCTGTTAACCACATATTGTTATTTGGAAAAATAGGCTCTCTTTGGTAGATCAGAATCCAATTAGTTATAGAGTGATACTGTCATATTTGATGTGGCAGCAACCACAAATCATGGCCCATAGTACAAAAATGGATGTTATGATATTATCACATTGTTTCCCATTCTGTATCTTTTCGCAAGTGTGATGAGAAGATGCTCTAAGAAGTAAATTGTGTAGTGCAGATCACTAAGTATCTTGTTTTGGAAACACAGATTTAAGCATTTTTATCGGGTTTGATATTAAGTAGTAGATGAAAAATTGATAATCAGGACAAATACTATTATCCTTTTGTTCTCTTCTTTACTACCATGAATGTGTTTTATGAGTTTGTTTACTTGTAATCATACAGAGAACAATGAAGTAATATTCCTGTATGGAGTTAGAGAAAATCAGTAGAACAAGTCTTCTGAAGAAATGCAACAATATTCTTAAAAGGAGTAACTAACAATCGCATCAAAATTGCATTGCCAGTTAAATACAGTAAGGCCTAATGGGAAATTCTGAAAAGGAAATATCTATAATTTCTGTTGATTTTTTTAAAAAAAACCCCATTCAAACATAAAAATCCTTCCAGTGAAAAAAGTTTTAAAGTTCTGAAGTAAATTATTTTTTGTCTCCTCAAGAAGAGAGAGAATCATTAAAGCATCCTATGCAGTGCTAACAATCTGGGGGCTGATATTCCAGATACGTGAAAAGCTGTACCAGCTCTCACCACTACACTGCAGTGCTTATTGGTGTGAAGGTTTTCCTTCCTGGTCTTAAACCCAGCCTCTTGTTACAGAGGACTCAGGAGCTTAAAATCCTCCTTTTAACACACCGCTATAGCACACTTCAGCATAACTCAAGAGCTTTTAATCCAGAAGCCAAAGCTACTGTCTAAAATGTTGAATATAGACACTAAACTCATATTTATCAATTGTTGCAACTCCAAATCACTTCTCAAATATGGCTGTTAATAGATTCCAAATGCAACACAACAACTTCCAAAAAAAAATTGGCCAAGTTATTACCGAAGAAAACAAATATTAAGTTTCTCCCAATGCATCAACATACAGGTGACCTATCCATTTGGTTCTTTTTAACCAGAAATCTGATATGCACATCTATTTTATTGAACCGAAAGCAAATTTCAAACCATAAGCTGCAAAAATTAATGTGACAGCAGACTGTCTGCTGTTCATGGTGTATTACTGATGGCTTGCTGTGTCTTTTAAACAAAGACAAAATCCAAAACATTAAAGTGGCATAATCTGTCAAGTATGTGCCTAAACATTATTAACCCTTAGTCTTCCTTGGGCAGCCTTGTCTAGCGAGATATCCCTGCCCATGGCAGAGGGGTTGAAACTACGTAATCTCTAAGGTCCCTTCCTACCCAAACTATTCTATGATTCTATGATTCTCCATACTCTCCTTGATCAGCAAAACTTGCAAAGAAAGCCAGTGCCACACTTCTGGAGTATGGATATAACACATCTGAAGTTGGGAGTCAAGCCTCCTCCACAACAACTACAGAGAGTAACCGAGTTTGCTGAGCAAGTTGCAGGTAGCTAAAGGACGTGCCCTGTGCACCACTCAGGTTTTCAAAGGCTGCCAAAAATACTTTATTCACCTGCAAGATGTCTCTCATGCTGTCCTCACTAGCACAACATGAGAGCAAGTAACCTGAGCTGCTGTGCAGCCCCAGGCTCTGTCTACAGCTCAGATAATGCACTCAGTATGAATCTCTGATTCCTACTAGAACACCACCCATTTTAAAGGTTAATATCATTCGAGCCAGCTGAGTTGTATGGGGTTTTTTTCCCCACTATGCAAGGCTCCTTCCCTGTTTAGTCTTTAAAGCTCCACAGGGCGACAAAAGCACAGCTGCTTGATGTAGCTACACTGGTAACCCATGCTGTCACGCACAGCCAAGTACTCCAGGAATAGGAATCATAGAATCATAGAACAACCAGGTTGGAAGGGACCCATCGGATCTTCTAGTCCAACCATTCCTATTGAACACTAAACCAAGTCCCTCAAGACCTCATCCACCCGTCCCTTAAACCCCTCCAGGGAAGGGGAATCAACCCCCTCCCTGGGCAGCCTATTCCAATGCCCAATGACCCTCTGTGTGAAAAACTTCCTCCTAATGTCTAGCCTAAATCTCCCCTGGCGGAGCTTGAGGCCATTCCCTCTTGTCCTGTCCCCTGTCCCTTGGGAGAAGAGCCCAGCTCCCTCCTCTCCACAACCTCCTTTCAGGTACTTGTAGAGAGTAATGAGGTCTCCTCTCAGCCTCCTCTGCTCCAGGATAAACAACCCCAGCTCTCTCAGCCACTTCTCATAGGGTCTGTTCTCCAGCCCCTTCACCAGCCTTGTTGCTCTTCTCTGGACTTGCTCCAGAGCCTCAACATCCTTCTTGTGGTGAAGGGCCCAGAACTGAACACAGGGTTCAAGGAGCAGTCTCACCAGTGCGGAGTTCAGAGGGAGAATCACCTCCCTGGACCTGCTGGTCACACCATGTCTCATACAAGCCAAGATGTCGTTGGCCTTCTTGACCACCTGGGCACACTGCTGGCTCATGTTCTGTCGGCTGTCGACCAACACTTCCAGGTCTTTCTCCTCCTGGCAGCTCTCCAGACAGGCTTCTCCCAGTCTGTAGCTGAACCTGAATGGTTTCCAGTCTGAGGCTGAACAGAAGCCCTGGCAGAATTAACAGGCCCACCGCCCCCTGGCATGAGGCTTTCCCAGTGTCTCTGACCCCACCAAAGCCTATTTTCCTGCGCCAAGGGTGAGGGCAGGTCCCAGATTGAGGAAGGCACGTGGGAAAAGAACGGAAAAAGCTCTAGCACCAGAGTGAAGTTTCTTCTAATGACTTTAGGAAACAACTCAACAACATGCTATTTCGGTCACAACCTGTTCTCCATCGTGCCTCTGCCTCTCACCCACAGCTAGTGAAACTCCTAGGGAAAACCTCGGCAGCGTCATCAGCCATTGCTGATGTCTTCTGCAGAAACACAAACAAACTTCAGCATTGGTTTCAAGGCATACCTCCATTTTTTGGTTCACAGAGGGAGCTCGTGCACTTCCACGAGCACAGGTGGGCCAGGATACTTCTTGGAGAATGGAACATGCTAGCAACAGATATTTCTCGTACTGTGAAAGGTTTCTTTTGCAAACTGAAGTAGCCACACAAAGTAGAAGTAGAAGTGAAAACGGATCTTACAGTGCGAGAGACCAAAAGCACGATCTGAAAGTGTTTCTTTTCCTGGAAAGTGACAAAGACACTCGTGAGTGATTGAGCCTATTCTCGGGCTCCAGTGCCTGTGACATCACAAAGGATGAGGGGCCATGGGGCAGGTTATAAAGCTGCCAGCAGGCAGTCCTGACCAGTGCGACCTGGGCTGGTGGTGAGTGTGCACGTGGTGGGAGGCTGGGTTGGATGAGGGTTGGGGCAGAGACGTGGCTCCCAGGGAAGAACAATCCGCATAGATAACCTCGTTCCTTTCGTGTGCTTTACTTCAGAGCGAGAAGCTGGTCTTGAAGACTTCTGGCTCAGGTCCCTAAGACTAGAGACATAATGGAGAAAGCAAAAATGGCTATGAGGTCCATCCTGTGTAGGTCCAAAATGCAGGGAACTGAACTGGAGCTTGCTCATTGCCAGGTAAGATGAAGCGGTCAGGTTACTGCTGCCATCCAACCGAGATGCCCTTTCCTGAGGTGTGTGTGTGTGTGTGCAGAGAAACTTTGCTAACTGCTTCTGCTCTCACTGCTTACGTCGGCTTCATTGCACTGGGCAAACAGCAGACAACCACTTGACTTCAGCTTCAGGTTCAGTTTTCCAAGGGCTCAGTTCAAATATCTCTTTTGAGAGTTGGGTTCTTTATGCATCCGGAGGAGTTAGGTAAAGTTCTCAAGTGTCTTCAAAGCTTTGCTTTCCTTTGAATTATTTTCCTGTTTAGAGAAGGTAGTGCTAGAGAGCATCCAGCAGAGGGCCACGAAGATAATGAGTGTACTGGAGCTTCTCTCTCAGGAGGAAAGGCTGAGTGACCTGGCTCTGCCTCACGAGGAGAAGAGAAGGCTGAGAGAGGATCATATCACTGCTTATAAACATCGACAGGGCGGGCGTCATAGGATAGGGCCAGACTCTGTTCAGCGGTGCCCAGTGACAGGCGAAAGGCAAAGGACACAAACTGAAACATGAATCACAGAATCACAGAATCACAGAACAACCAGGTTGGAAGGGACCCATCGGATCTTCTAGTCCAACCATTCCTATCGAACACTAAACCAAGTCCCTCAAGACCTCATCCACCCGTCCCTCAAACACCTCCAGGGAAGGGGAATCAACCACATCCCGGGACAGCCTATTCCAATGCCCAATGACCCTTTCCGTGGAAAACCTCCTCCTAATCTCTAGCCTACATCTCCCCTGGTGGAGCTTGAGGCCATTCCCTCTTGTCCTGTCCCCTGTCACTTGGGAGAAGAGCCCAGCTCCCTCCTCTCTACAACCTCCTTACAGGAAGTTGTAGAGAGTAATGAGGTCTCCTCTCAGCCTCCTCTTCTCCAGGATAAACACCCCCAGCTCTCTCAACCGCTCTTCATAGGGTCTGTTCTCCAGCCCCTTCACCAGCCTCGTTGCTCTTCTCTGGACTCGCTCCAGAGCCTCAACATCCTTCTTGTGGTGAGGGGCCCACAACTGGACACAATGTTCAGGAGCGGCCTCACCAGTGCTGAATACAGAGGGGGAATCCCCTCCCTGGCCCTGCTGGTCACACCGTTTCTGATCCAAGCCAGGATGCCGTTGGCCTTCTTGGCCACCTGGGCACACTGCTGCCTCATGGTCAGTCGGCTGTTGACCAACACCCCCAGGTCCCTCTCCTCCTGGCAGTTTTCCAGCCAGGCTTCTCCCAGTCTGTAGTTCTGCATAGGGTTGTTGTGCCCCAAGTGCAGGACCCACCATTTGGCCGTGTTAAACCTCATGCCATTGGACACTGCCCAGCGGTCCAGCCTGTTTAGGTCCCTTTGCAGAGCCTCCCTACCCTCCAGCAGATCGACACTTGCACACAGCTTTGTGTCATCTGCAAACTTGCTAAGGGTACCCTCAATGCCTTCATCCAGGTCATTGATGAAGACATTGAACAGGACTGGACCTAGCACTGAACCCTGGGGAACCCCACTTGTCACTGGCCTCCAGCTGGACTTAACACCATTTCCCACCACTCTCTGGGCCCGGCCATCCAGCCAGTTTTCTACCCAGGAGACTGTGCGCCTGTCCAGGCCAGAGGCTGACAGTTTCCGTAGCAGAATGCTGGGAGAAACTGTGTCAAAGGCTTTACTGAAGTCCAGAAAGACCACATCCACAGCCTTTCCCTCATCCAGCAGCCGAGTGACTTTGTCATAGAAGGCGATCAGGTTGGTTTGGCAGGACCTGCCTCTGGTAAACCCATGTTGACTGGGCCTGATCACCCGGTTGCCTTGTAAGTGCTTCATGAGAGCACTCAAGATCACAGTTCCAGTTCCAGTTAGGGAAGTTTACCTAAACATGAGGGAAAACTCCTGTACTGTGAGGGTAATGGAGCACTGGAGAAGGCTGCCCAGGGAAGTTATGGAACATCCTTCACTGGAGAGGTCCTCCCTGGACACATTCCTTTGCCACCTGCCATAGGTGAATAACCTTTAGCAGAGGGCTTGGACTGAATGATGTCCACAAGTCCCTAACAAGCCCACATGCTCTGTAATTGCATGATCTTCCGAAACGTGGCTCAGTGGAGTTTGAATCCTCTATCAAAAGGCAGTTGTTTGTAGGATCATAGAATTGTTTGGTCAGAAAGGACCTTGGAGATCCTTGAGACCACCCCCACCTGTCCACGACTAATCCATATCCCCGAGCACCTCATCTACCTGTCTTTTAAATACCTCCAAGGATGGCTAATCAGCCACTTCCATGGACAGCCTGTTCCAGGGCCTGACGAACCTTTCAGTGAAGAAGTTTTTTTCTTGATCTTAATCTCAACCTGCCCGCATGCAACTTGAGGCCATTTCCTCTCATATCATGAGTAACTTGGGAGAAGAGACCAACACCCAGCTTGGCCAATCTCCTTTCAGGTAGCTGTGGACAGTGATGAGGTCTCCCCTCAGCCTCGTTTTCTCTAGGTTAAACAACCCCAGTTTGCTCAGCTGCTTGTCACAGAGCTGCTTCTCCAGCCCCATGACCAGCTTCGCTGCCCTTCTCAGGACACACTCCAGCACCTCAATGTTCTTCTTGTCAGGAGGGACCCAACACTGAACACAGGATTTGAGGCGCAGCCTCACCAACGCGGAGTAGAGGGACACGATCATTTCCCTGGCCCAGCTGGCCACGCTCTTTCTGATACAGGCCAGGCTGCCACTGGCCTTCCTGACCACCTGTGCACACTGCTGGCTCCTATTCAGCCTGCAGTCAACCAAGAGCCCCGGGTCTCTCTCTCTTCCAGGCAACTGTCCAACTGCTCTTCCCAAAGGCTGTAGTGCTGCAAGAGGTGATTGTGTCCCAAGTGCAGGACCCGAACTTGGCCTTGTTGACCACTGGTTGCAACCCATTGATCCAGCCTGTTCAGGTCGCTGTGTAGAGCTTCCCTATCCTCGAGCAGAGTGACATTTCCACCTTGCTTGGTGTCATCCACAACTGTGAAACTGTGCCAAAGGCTTTAGTGAGGTCCAGGCTGATGACATCCACAGAATCATTGGTCTCCATGCTGATAACTTAGCTAGGGAAAAAGGAATCTTTCTTTTACTGTTTTCACCTGCTGTTTGTATCAGGATGATTGAAGAGACTGGTATAAGACAGCTTCCAAGCTGTTCTTTTTTTCAGAAATCTGCCAGCGTCTGTAGAAAGACAGGTGCTTTTCCCCAGCCACCCTTGAAGAGCGGTGATATTTGGACTTAGCACCATACGTCAAGGGCCTCTTGCCGCAGATGGCAGCGGCAGGAAAGGAGTGGGTGGTTCTTGTTGGTGTAAATAGGTGGAGGAAAACAGGACTGGCATGTGGGGCTGGATTGGATGAGAGTCCTGGCACACAGTTCTTTTCTGTGGCATGCAGACTGAAAGAAAGCGTGCAGGCACGCTGCTTTGAAGTTCCCTGCAGTGCCAGTCTGGTATGCCAGCTTCCTTCATACACCAAGTCCACCTAAAGGAACAAACTTCACTCACCTTCAAGAAACTTAAAGTTTCCATTTTAAATTGCTAGGAGATGTTCCCAGCGGTTTCGTTGTTGGGTGGGGGTGTTTTAATAGGAATTGGGCCAAGGAGAAGGAGCCCTTCTGGGTTTAGGCCGTGATTCAACCAAGAGCTCAGGCGCTGAACTCTTCGGTAATTAGGATCCTGAATGCACCTAAGTTAGCACCAGGCTGTGTCTGGGTCCCATTTGGGTTCTTGTCAGCTTGGGCTTCGACAGGACAGTTCCAGCCCGTACAACCAAGCCGGTGTCAGGCAGCTGTAAGTGCTGCTGAATTCCTGTTGGCTTTCAACAGTTTGGCTCAAGGTTAAGTCATGAATTTGGTGGGAAGGGAGGTTTTTCTAACCTAGTCAAGTCCTACACTGAAAAAATATGTGTAGCACAAAGCAGAAGCGTTCCCTAGATATGAGCACGTGTTGGAGAATAGTTAAATTACTGCAGTTGATCATTTGCTGTTGAGCCATGGGATCTGTCTCCACAGTCAAGTCCAACAGATGAGTTCAAAGCACTGCAGAGATGCACTTTGAATCACCAGAGCCTGAGTCAAAATCAGACCCCAAGGGTTTACAATGGCGTTTCTGAAGAATGGCACCGCTGCAACATTTTGGTAATTCAGCATCATTCCTTGCAAAAAACGTGATTAGTCTGTACGCTTTTCCTTCTCCCACAATGGGGGCTGCATTTTCTTCTTGCTTGCGTCCCGGTGGAGTCTTTCCATTTCCGCTCTCCTCTTCTATTACTCCATAGCTGAGTTAATGTCACTTCCTACAAAGGCTGTCGATTGGAACAGTTTTAAGACAAGCTCTCTGTCTTTACTTGTTCTGAATAAAGACGAGAATCTATTGGAGAAAATCTAGAGGTTTTACAGCAATTGCTCCATTTGCCCGCTTGCTTCTATTCTTTGCAGGCAGGGCAAGTGTGAGCATTGACTTCAGAATGTTATCAGGAAAGGAGTGTTGTACTTCCAAGAATGAGGAATTGACTGCTCTCTCTTCTAGGCTGTGTTATCGGAGCTTAAGCGAAATTTCCCTTCAGCAAAGGATTATCATGGATATGATCCGAAGTTCCAAGAAAAGGCAGCATACCATTTGTTAAGGCTGAATGCAGTCAAGTCTCATCTGGCGGAAATCCAGATGCTGCTCGACAGGGACATTGCAGAAGAGGTAAAGCATACGAATGCTATGCAGATCAACAGCCAGACAGTCATGATGCTTTCATGTGCTGTAGTTGCACGAGAACAGTTAGAGGTTGCCATGCGAAGCAAGGAAGGAAGAAGAGTCAATCAGAAATGTCATACTTGCTTTATGCTATTTAATGTGCTGTATCAATCTTTGTAGTTTGCAGCAAGGAGTAGATTGTTAAGGGGTCTCTCAACAACACTGGATCAGCTTTAAGTGCTCGAAGGCAGAGATCAGCATTTTACAAGGAGTACAGGCAAAGGATAGAAAAAGATTTTTTGTTTTACTTTGTTCTTTATCATGTCTTTTAAAATGCGGTGCTGTTTGTCTGTGAGGGTAGCACAGCAGAGAGGCCTTTAAGTGGTAACTCTGTCTTTGAAGAATGCATACATGCAACATTTCCACCTTTCAACAGCCAAGACAGTCACCATGCACAATGTTGTTACAAAATGCTCTTTTCTGGGCTTCAGTGCTTACAAATATCAAAGTGGCGTGTGTCAAGAGGATGGGGCCAGACTCCGTTCAGTGGTGCCCAGTGACAGGGCAAAGGCAGAAGGCACAAACTGGAACACGGGAAGTTCAACCTAAAGATGAGGAAAAACTTCTCTACTGTGAGGCTAATGGAGCACTGGAAAAAGCTGCCCGGGGAGGTTGTGGAATCTCCTCTGGAGACAGGGCAAGCGTGAGCATTGACTTCAGAATGTAATCAGGAGAGGGGTGTTGTACTTCTAAGAAGGAGTAATTGATTGCTGCCCTTCCGGGCGGTATTGCTGGAGGTTGAACAAGAGATCCATTCTGCAGAGGAATATTGTGGAGATGATACAGACTTTAAAGAAGAGGCCGAGCTCAAATTGTTCAGGCCGAATGAAATGAAATGCAGTTTGGAAGACGTTCGGCTGAAGCTTGAAGAAAGAGATGGTGCAGGAGAGGTAAAGCATATGAATGCCATGCAGATCAACAGCAAGACAGTCACGATGCTTTCACGTGCTGTAATTGCAGAAGAACACTTACAGCTCACCATGTGAAGCGAGGAAGGGAGAAAATCAATCAGACATGTCATACTTTTTTTATTCTTCTTACTATGCTTACACATTACTCAGACAAACTTTGGTTAGTATTTGGTGTCTGTCTCTTACTCAGGCAAAGGTAAAGCAGTCCTGGTGGGAAGACGGACAAAGTAATGAACAGCTGCGCTTATTTCAAAAACTTTGGTGTGATTATATAATTATTTGATTTTATTTTTTGCATTGCAACAAGAAAGAAGGATTTAATATCTCTGCTTTAATACCTTTTTGCCCCTGTTCCATCATAATTCCTTCGGGTTGTGCCTAGTGAAACATGTCTTTAAGCTAAGTTCTCCAAGCATGACAAAACCTTACAGCTTGATTGGGTTTGTTCAAGTGCATACAACTGTCTTCATAGGAAGTGGAGTTTTCTTAAGAAATGGGTAAGGTAGTTGTTACAGTGCTATTAAGCTCTTTAGTTAATTTACTTGAAACTCAGATAGGAACGGTTGGACTCGATGATCCAGTGGGTCTCTTCCAACCTGGTTGTTCTACGATTCCATGATTTGCCGCTGGTTATGCACATCTGAAGAGGCAATGGGCTGTGCACCCACAGAGGGGCAATGAAAGATGGCTCCTAGCGCTTCATCTCCTGTCAGTTTTGAATATGCATTTTAAAGCAGAAGGTGTGATTACGTTTTAGGATAGCAGAAGATTCCTGCAAGTTCCAGACAACTGGAACTCAGGAGCCTATGATCCAGCCGCTGCTGCGAAGAAGACGAGGATTTTTTTCAAATGTTTTGCTGTTGGCATATAGCATATTTTGATGTGTTAAGCCTGAAAGTTCCTCAAACATAATCGTTTTAACTTTTATATGCATATATACCTTATCATAGAACTCACAACAGGACTATGTCTGTAAAAATATGCCTGTATTTTCAGAGAAAGAGGAATTCCTTTTAGTTTCTGCACTCGGCGTACTGAAACCTATTTCTCTCAACAGATCACCCTAAGGGGAACCCCAGACGGCAGAAACAGCTGCAGCACAAGGTACCATTTTGTTATTTTATTATTTTTCTTAGCCCGATCCCTTGAAGGATAGTGAAAACAGCAGAGGCGAGCTGAGTGCCAGCCGTGACATGAGCCTGCCTGGTTGGCAGGCAGGTGGAGGTGATTTCTGCCTGCCTGTGGTGTCTCCTCTGCCAACCAGCTCTGTGTTGCACCTTAGTGAGTGGTTTTCCTCCAGCACTCCTGATCCTGGGTCCCTGCTCCAATGCGAAACTTGACCTTGTCTTGACTCTGGACAAAAGAGTTTTCGTTTCACATCTTCCACCACCTTACCTGGACAAAGAAACTGGCAGCTTAGAACCACCAAGTACAGATCACGAGGGACAGAAGACCTTAATCTAAAGTACCTTTTTCTCAATTTTTTTTTTCTCTGTTTCAGAGGGGAAAACCAGCCACAAGCTAATGGAGCAGCACCTCCAGCTCCCTCCTTCTCACGGCGAGTATTACGAGCAGCTTTACCATTTCTGTTTGTGCTACTTCTGCTTTTACTTCTGGCTTTCATTTTTCCATATTGTAAGGAAAACTACAGGTGCGCCAGGCAGAACAACTTCAAGTATTCTTTCCATCTCATGCTGACATACCCCAACAGACCTCCACCAGTTTAAGAGTTTTAAATTGCAAGCTGCACACTTCATACTCTGATGCATGAGATGCACTGTTTTATAGGGACAGTACTCTTAAGCTTGCAAGGAGATTGAGTACTGAGTTCTTAGATGCAGAAACTGAATCACAGTAACCTTAAACACAGTAGTCTGTCTCAGGTTTGCACAATAAACATGCAGTTGAAGAGGCACTTTGCCTGAAATCACTGCACACCCTTCACCTTGCCCGTAGCTTTTGCTTCTGTAGTGACATGGTGGAAAAAAAAATCTCTGCATTTTTGATACGTTGTTGTTGGATGCTATTCACCCAACGCATTCAGGAACACAATGCACATTTTTTTTTCCCTAAGGTGTTCTAGTGCTTAGGACTGCCGTGTTGTCCTTTTACACCACTTTTGAGATAAGAAATTGCAGCATCGCGTGGAAGTGGTGTATAAATGCACATATTTTCTAGACGAACACGGTGTCATAGACTGTCCCTGGTGTATACAAATAACGTTTAAGGGTCTGTCAAAGGATTGATTTCTGTCTCAAGGCAATTTCGCCAGTTCCTCCCATTTTTCTACACTAGCTGCACCAGGTAACAGAACCTTCGCTAGGAGAACCTTTGCCATTCCCACTTGTCCTGACCCCTGTCCCTTGGGAGAAGAGCCCAGCTCCCTCCTCTCTACAACCTCCCTTCAGGTAGTTGTAGAGAGTAATGAGGTTTCCTCTCAGCCTCCTCCATATTATGAATCTAGAGAAGAATATCTTCTCCATATTATGAATATGTAGAAGTGTTTTTGAATATGTAACAGTTTACTGTATAAAGCCAAGAGGAGTTGCCATGATGGGTACACGCACGTTGTTTTGGAGAAATGATTCTCCCGTGCGTCTCAGCGCTGAATAAACATACCTACTTTATAACTTTATAAGTTATGGAGTCTTGATTCCGCGTGTCACACCCTCCTGGCCGCCATCGCACAGCAGAATTAAAACCCATCGTGCTGCTACCAGAAAGATGATCTGGGGGCAGAGGGACCACGCCAGCCTTCCCGCTGTTTTTCAAACAAGGTTACCCCTGTCCCCACGAAAAAAAACAGAGTCAAACAGAGCCAACCTTCAGCAGACATCAGCTTCCCAACAAGACAGCTCTGCTGCAAGCTTGGCCTGTTGCTGCATGGCCCCAAGCACAGGCTGACACCAGGCAGGTGTGAAGATGCACGCTCATGAAGTTGTTGCCCTCAGAAAGTGTTTCCAGCTGCTGGGAAGCTTTGAGGCTGCAAATCAAGAGTTCCAGTTGGGGAAGGTGCTGCTTGCAGCTGGTGCGGGCTTTGGAAACGGAGAGCCGCTCGCCTCTGCCAGCTGTGATAAAGATAATCGAATCTCATTCTGAAGGGAGGTTGTAGAGAGGAGGGAGCTGGGCTCTTCTGCCAAGGAACAGGGGACAGGACGAGAGGGAATGGCCTCAAGCTGTGTCAGGGGAGATTTAGGCTAGACATTAGGAGGAAGTTTTTCACACAGAGGGTCACTGGGCATTGGAACAGGCTGCCCAGGGAGGTGGTTGATTCCCCTTCCCTGGAGGTGTTTAAGGCACAGGTAGATGAGGTCCCGAGGGACTTGATTTAGTGTTTGATAGGAATGGTTGGACTAGAAGATCTGGTGGGTCCTTTCCAACCTGGTTGTTCTATGATTCTATGATTCATGCATTGCACCATGAGCTGACCACTGCAAGTGTGAGGATTATTGTCCAAGGAGAACACGTTGTTTGCCTGTTTGTCTCTAATTTCAGTCTTTATGGGGCATAAAAGCTGCTGCGAATCAGTGCAGTGTGGTGGGATTAATGGAAACCCTCTGCTACAGTGAGTCAGTTGAACCCTGCTGTGCCTCCTTTCCCCCATTATTAAGCAAAGAAAACCACCACTACTTTTCCTCCTTGTAAAGCTGGGGAGAAAACACCACTCACCTTTTCTTCCATCTTCTTTTCTCCCTGTGCTGAAAAGGATTTTACTGAAGAGCTGTAATACAAAACCATTAAATCCTTTTATTCTTTTCTGCTTTTCTTCTCTTGTAAAAATCCAAGCCCACAGGCTTCACTCCTCTGTTCGTGAGGATGAACGTTTAGCTGAATAATGCAGCGAATCCTTGCTTAGCTCCTTCTCCAGCAACACCTGCTGCAAACCCTACAAGACTCCCACATCTGTGTGCACGCACCCTCACACCGTGGAGAATCCTGGTGCTTATGGGTGCCCTTGTCCTTACACCTTGCACGCAGGCACTTCAGCACATCAAGAATTTCCTTCCTGTTCAGGCAAGTTCTTTCCACTGGCCCAAAACACTGATGCCGGAGGATGCTCAGGAGCTGAACCTGTGGCTGCTGCCATGGGAATTTATTTTGTTCCGTGCTGGGTCTTGCTTTTGTTTTCATTTTTAGCAGAGCTTGTGGCAGTTGTAGCAATCAGAAAAGGCCTGACAGGGCAGAACATCGTGCCTGGCATCGCTGAGCCAACTCCTCACAGGTTGGAATCTCCCTGCCTTGTGCACTCCTGGGCTGTAGGTGGGGGCGTCAGCGCATGGAAAGGATTGAACAGGAGGGATAGAAAGGGTAGGAGAGGAGGTGGAGTAGCCCTGTTTGTGAGGGAGGACTTGGACACCACTGAGGTGGACTGTGGTGATGAGGAGATTGAGTGCCTGTGGGTTAAGATCAAGGGAGCCCATAACAAGGGAGATTTTGTACTGGGAGTCTGTTACAGGCCACCCAGCCAAGGAGAAGCAGCTGAGGAGCTCTTCTACAAACAGCTGGGGTCAATCTCCAAGTCAGTGCCTCTTGTCCTTGTGGGAGACTTCAATCTCCCTGATATCTGCTGGAAGTACAACACAGCAGAAAGGAAGCAGTCTAGGAGGTTCCTGGAGTGCGTGGAAGACAACTTCCTTGTGCAGCTGGTGAAGGAACCAATGAGGGAAGGTGCTCTCCTGGACTTGCTGTTTGTCAACAGAGAGGGGCTTGTGGGGGATGTGAGAGTAGGGGTCCTAGGTCTTAGTGATCACGAGATGATAGGGTTTTCTGTCCTAGGTGAAGTGAAGAGGGTACTAAGCAGGACAGTAGCACTAAATTTTCAGAGGGCAGACTTTGAACTGTTTAGAAGGCTGGTTGGCAAAGTCTCCTGGGAGACAGCACTTGAGGGTAAGGGAGCCCCTGAGGGCTGGGAGCTCTTCAAAAAGGAGATCCTGGCAGCTCAGGAGAAAGCCATCCCCGTGTTCTGGAAAAAAGACCGGCAGGGGAAAAAAACAGCTTGGTTAAGTAGGGAAATCTTGAGTCAAATTAGGAAAAAAAGGAATATTTATAGGCTCTGGAAGAGGGGACAGGCCTCTTGGGGGGACTACAGGAGGGAAGCGAGGCTATGTAGGGAAAAAATCAGAGGGGCTAAGGCTGAGCTAGAGGTCAGATTAGCTAAGTCTGCAAAAGACAACAAAAAATCTTTCCATAAGTATATTAACAGTAAAAGGAGGACAAGGGAGACCATACAGTCCCTTTTGGACTCAGAGGGAACAGCAGTGACAGGGGACGAGGAGAAGGCTGAGGTACTTAATGCCTTCTTTGCCTCAGTCTTTAATTGTAAAGAAAGCTGTTCCCTCTGTGTAGATATCCAGGAAACAGAGGAGCAATACGAGGCTCCCATGGTCCAAGAGGAGGTGGTCAGAGCCCTGCTTGGCCGACTGGACACCCACAAGTCTATGGGGCCAGATGGGATACATCCTAGGGTATTGAGGGAGCTGGCGGATGTATTGGCCAAACCCCTTTCCATCATCTTCCAGCAGTCCTGGAAGACTGGGGAGGTACCTCTGGACTGGAGACTGGCTGATGTAGTGCCCATTTACAAGAAGGGTAGCAGGGAGGATCCGGGGAACTCCAGGCCAGTCAGTCTGACCTCAGTGCCTGGGAAAGTCATGGAACAGGTGATCTTGAGTGCTCTCATGAAGCACTTACAGGAGAACCGGGTGATCAGGCCCAGTCAACATGGGTTTACCAGAGGCAGGTCCTGCCAAACCAACCTGATCGCCTTCTATGACAAAGTCACTCGGCTGCTGGATGAGGGAAAGGCTGTGGATGGGGATTTTCTGGACTTCAGTAAAGCCTTTGACACAGTTTCTCCCAGCATTCTGCTGCGGAAATTGTCAGCCTCTGGCCTGGACAGACACACACTCTCCTGGGTAGAAAACTGGCTGGATGGCCGGGCCCAGAGAGTGGTGGGAAATGGTGTTAAGTCCAGCTGGAGGCCAGTGACAAGTGGGGTTCCCCAGGGCTCAGTGCTGGGTCCAGCCCTGTTCAATGTCTTCATCAATGACCTGTATGAGGGCATTGAGGGTACCCTTAGCAAGTTTGCAGATGACACAAAGCTGTGTGCAAGTGTCGATCTGCTGGAGGGTAGGGAGGCTCTGCAAAGGGACCTAAACAGGCTGGACAAGGGATGAGGTTTAACACGGCCAAATGGTGGGTCCTGCACTTGGGGCACAACAACCCTATGCAGAGCTACAGACTGGGAGAAGCCTGGCTGGAAAACTGCCAGGAGGAGAGGGACCTGGGGGTGCTGGTCGACAGCCGACTGACCATGAGGCAGCAGTGTGCCCAGGTGACCAAGAAGGCCAATGGCATCCTGGCTTGTATCAGAAATGGTGTGACCAGCAGGTCCAGGGAGGTGATTCTCCCTCTGGACTCAGCACTGGTGAGGCCGCTCCTTGAATCCTGTGTCCTGTTGTGGTCCCCTCAGCACAAGAAGGATGTTGAGGCTCTGGAGCGAGTGCAGAAAAGAGTGACGAGGCTGGCAAAGGTGCTGGAGAACAGACCCTATGAGGAGCGGCTGAGAGAGCTGGGGTTGTTTAGCCTGGAGAAGAGGAGGCTGAGAGGAGACCTCATTACTCTCTAGAAGTACCTGAAAGGAGGTTGTGTAGAGGAGGGAGATGGCCTCTTCTCCCAAGGGACAGGACGAGAGGGAATGGCCTCAAGCTCCACCAGGGGAGATTTAGGCTGGAGATTAGGAGGAGGTTTTTCCCAGAAAGGGTGACTGGGCATTGGAATAGGCTGCCCAGGGAGGTGGTTGAGTCACCTTCCCTGGAGAGGTTTATGGTGAGGGTGGATGAGGTGCTGAAGGACATGGGTTAGTGTTTGATAGGAATGGTTGGACTCGATGATCCGGTGGGTCTCTTCCAATCTATGATTCTATGCATGCTTTAAACTAGAACAGGCTGTTTTTCTGTGAATGCTGAAGCAGTGGTTTACATCAGGGATCAAAACTTTCATCCAGCATGAAAACATTCTGCAGGCAAACAGCTAACATTTAATTCAGTTCAGTTTAAACAAACATAAAAGATTGTACAACAGATGCCGAAAATAAACCCATGAAAACCATCCCCTCACACCCAAACACATCCAATAAATAGAAGCGAAGGTGAGTGCCCTCATCAAGGAACCAGGTCACCCCACAATGAAAAAAAAAACAAAACAAAAAAATCCCCAATACTTTTTGACTTGGCAAAACAATATAATCTTCCTGAAGGAACATGTAGCTGGCATAACGGAAAAACAGAAAAATAGCAGCCAAAAGGAGAACACAGAGAGTGGTCTTTTAGCACTTCAGGTCTACCTCTACATTTACTGGAGATGCAACAGCCACTTGTATCATTCAGCTGATGATGCCAGTCATTAAAGAACACCAGAAGAAATACCTTGGTAACTGCGAATGGGTTCAGCCTTCATCGAATCGCTACACAATTTGGGTTGGAGGTAAATATTTCTAAGGCCGATCATTCTCCTGAGCCATATAAATGAAGGACTTTGTAAATATGATGAAGGCACAGGGTGAAGTAATCAGATTACATACCAATACCTACATATGAACTGTAAGCAAAAAAAAAAAAAAAATATCAAACCACTGTCTTGAAATGCCATGAGATAATGCATGTTCAAAATGAAGACTTCACAAAGAACAGAATGCACAACATTGATCTGCAACATGCCAGAAGTAAGCTGAAGCCCAGGCTACAGGTACAATCAACACCCCTTTTCATAAAAAGGAACTTTTATCTTCAGTACAGAGCTATCCAGCCTTCCAGACAACTACGAAATGGTTTTCCCTCAGATACAGCAACTGAGAACTCAGCAGCCAAAGAGCTGGTTCTGCTGTACAGACAGCAGATACCGATTTTTTTCGGTACCTCAGCTGTATGTCGTGAAAGATCTACATCAACACACAGCCTGGGCAGCTCTTCTTTTGTGCTCTACATCTGCGTAGTTTTAATAAACGTACAGTCATAAGCAGAAATGCAAAAATCCTTTTTTTCTGTGTGTTTACTGGTTAATTTTAAGAAGGTTAGTCCCTTTCCATTTTTTTGAAGACAACACCTAAACAACAGTATGGCTTGTTCTTCAGCCCCAGGCCTGGGTTTTGCAATAATGCAGGACCAGCTTGCCATCGCTTCCAAAACACTGCAAGAAAGAAGAAACAAAACAAGAAGCGGGAGATTATTCACAGGCTAGCACACACACGAAGCAAGACAAGGAAGAACCCCCACAGCCAAATAAATAACTCTGTTACCAAACACAATTAACGTTAACAAAGCTCTCCATCACGATGGTATGAGTGACAATATACTGGAATTGAAGAAGTAATGCAATTCTAGAGGTTGCGTGAAGCCAAGCCTCTTCAAAGCATCTTCATACAGACTTGTGAATATCAACCGTTACATTACAGTTCTGTAATCTACAGATCTCTCTCTGGACTCAGCACTGGTGAGGCCGCTCTTTGAATCCTGTGTTCAGTTCTGGGCCCCTCAGCACAAGAAGGATGTTGAGGCTCTGGAGCGAGTCCAGAGAAGAGCCACAAAGCTGGTGAAGGGGCTGGAGAACAGGCCTTATGAAGAGCAGCTGAGAGAGCTGGGGGTGTTTAGCCTGGAGAAGAGGAGGCTGAGAGGAGACCTCATTACTCTCTACAAGTACCTGAAAGGAGGTTGTAGAGAGGAGGGAGCTGGGCTCTTCTCCCAAGGGACAGGGGACAGGACGAGAGGGAATGGCCTCAAGCTCCGCCAGGGGAGATTTAGGCTGGAGATTAGGAGGAAGTTTTTCACAGAAAGGGTCATTGGCATTGGAACACGCTGCCCAGGGAGGTGATTGATTCCCCTTCCCTGGAGGTGTTTAAGGCACAGGTAGATGAGGTGCTAAGGGACATGGTTTAGTGTTTGATAGGAATTGTTGGACTCCATGATCCGATGGGTCTCTTCCAACCTGGTTGTTCTATGATTCTATGATGAAATGCAAGACACTAGCCACAAGACACAGCACTGCCAGGGGCAGTAACAGATTTCAAGAGCCAGAACTGACAAATTCTGCTTTAGGACATTTAAGACTAAAGTCACCTCGTAGAGGGTTCCAACTTCTTGGTCTGGAGATGGAGCAAAAGACTGGTTTACATATATGAACTGCAAGAGAAGAAAACAGAACATGGAGTTCTTACATAAATATCTCAAAAGAAACATTCGTCAGCCAGAGGTGGGTAAACCTGTCCTTTCTATACCATTCATTTTATAATCTTTACAGTGCACACCAAAATACCACAAACGGGTATTTTCATTTTAGTGTGGAGCATTTGCTTAGTTCATGTTCTCATTTCAAGCACCCAAACCATCCCTACTATTCAAATTTGCTGAATCAGGAGAGCAATCACAGAAATTAGAATTCTTTTTTAAAGTCACCCTTCTCACTTCAAACATCTATATGCATATAGCGGCTAGTCCATAACATCAAAGGGGGCCTTGGGATCAACAGTGAGATGCAACTGGGAATGATGTGCTACTTCCAAAGAGGAGGTATAAAATTCTTAGGGTTTCGTTCCTCAAGTACAGCCTTAAGCTTAAACCACAATGGAAAATATCACGATCCTATAAATTTTTTCGTGAAACAATGAATCATAGAACAACCAGGTTGGAACAGACCCACTGGATCACCGAGTCCAACCATTCCCATCAATCACTAACCCATGTCCCTCAGTACCTCATCCACCCGCCCCTTAAACACCTCCAGGGAAGGTGACTCAACCACCTCCCTGGGCAGCCTATTCCAATGCCCAATGACCCTCTGTGTGAAAAACCTCCTCCTAATCTCCAGCCTAAATCTCCCCTGGTGGAGCTTGAGGCCATTCCCTCTCGTCCTGTCCCCTGTCCCTTGGGAGAAGAGCCCAGCTCCCTCCTCTCCACAACCTCCTCTCAGGGAGTTGCAGAGAGCAATGAGGTCTCCTCTCAGCCTCCTCTTCTCCAGGATAAACACCCCCAGCTCTCTCAGACATTCTTCATAAAGCCTGTTCTCCAGACCCTTCACCAGCTTCGTTTCTCTTCTCTGGACTCGCTCCAGAGCCTCAACATCCTTCTTGTGCTGAGGGGCCCAGATTTTAAACTGATGACCATAGTCATGAGCAGTAAATACCCGACCTACTGCTTTTTTCTGAGATACTGAGCCTGAGAGAAAAGAAAACCTCTGTGATTTCCCAGTGAAAGAGACAGTTAGTGTCTCATTACAACTCTGTTCCTAAATAAGAGCCTGCAGACCAAGAACCGAGCAATCTGGCTACACTTCAACTACACACATTGCTATTTAATGAGACTACCTCATTAAAGGAGAATGATCAGAGGCCTGGACGCCTCCCCTGTAAAGAAAAGCTAAGAGAGCTGGAGTTATTCAGCTTGGAGTTATTGCAGTCTTTCAGTATTTAAAGAGGGCTTAGAAGACACATGAGAAAAACTTTAAAGCAGGGCCTGTAGCAACAGCACAAAGGGCAAAGATTTTAAACCAGAAGAGGAGAACTTTAGACTAGAAGTTAGGAAGAGGGTTTTTTATGTTGAGGGTGGTGAAACACTGGCACAGGTAGCCCAGAGAGGCAGTGGAGGTCTCATTCCCAGAAACATTCAAGGTCAGACTGGACAGGGCAGTGGGGGGTGTGGGAGCGCTTTGTGTAACAACAGGCCTTATGAAGAACGACTGAGAGAGCTGAGGGTGTTTAACCTGGAGAAGAGGAGGCTGAGGGGAGACCTCATTGCTCTCTACAACTACCTGAGAGGAGGTTGTGGAGAGGAGGGAGCTGGGCTCTTCTGCCAAGTGACAGGGGACAGGATGAGAGGGAATGGCCTCAAGCTCCACCAGGGGAGATTTAGGCTGGAGATTAGGAAAAAAAAATTCACAGAAAGGATCATTGGGCACTGGCAGATGCTGCCCAGGGAGGTGATTGATTCAACTTCCCTGGAGGTATTTAAGGGACGGGTGGATGAGGTGCTAAGGGACATGGGTTAGTGTTTGATAGGAATGGTTGGACTTGATGATCCGATGGGTCTCTTCCAACCTGGTTGTTCTATGATTCTCTGATCCAGTCAAAGATGTCCCTGCTCATTACAAGGGGAGTGGACTAGAGAACCCCCATGGTCCCTTCCATCCCAACCCAATGATTCTCTACACCAAATTTCCTGCTAAAAACCACAGCCTGGCCTCAAGCAGTCTGCCTTGTGTGGAAAGTGTGACAGCTCAGGGCAAGCAGGCTGCTCCCTGCCATGGCTGGCTCCCAGCCGGCCCCTACCAGCTGTTCAGAGGCCATCAGCTTCAGAAATTTCTTGATGAAGTCCACGAGGCCCTGGATGGTCCGGGTGCGCTCCACAGCCCACTTCTTGGTTTTCATGATGGGGGTGTCACCCACAGCCTTCAGCAGGACATCAACTGCAGGGAACAGTGGACGTTAGCACTGCCTGCCAAGCCCACCCACGTCCCCTTATTGGCCACAAACAGCCACTTACACTGCAAACCCACCAGCCCCACACCACAGCAACCTAGATCCTCCCCATACTCATCAGTCCCTTAACCTCTACTGCTCCCCACAACCCTCCCTGCACTGGACTAGCTTTTCCCTGCAACCCTCAGACCTTCCGACACTCTAAGCACCTCCCCCTAGCCTCTCAGCCCAGACCAGGCCTTCTCCATACCCATCCCTCACGCCTTGCACCTGCACTCCCAGCACCCCCTAGCCTCTCCCCGCACCCCCTAGCCTCTCCCCGCACCCATGCACCCACTCTCTCCTGCTACTCCCCTCCCCACTAATCTCGGGCCCTTCCCATAATTGCCAGGCTCACATCCAGCTCTCTCGCCGACCCAGCTCCATCACTACCTACTCCCGCCCTCCCCTCCCCGGTACCCATGGCAACCTCTGAGCTGCTCCGCCAGGGGAGACTTAGGCTAGAGATTAGGAGGAGGTTTTTCACCTCCAAGGGTCATTGGGCATTGGAATAGGCTGCCCAGGGAAGGGGTTGATTCGCCTTCCCTGGAGGTGTTTAAGGGACGGGTGGACGAGGTCCTGAGGGACATGGTTTAGTGTTTGATAGGAACGGTTGGACTCGATGATCCGATGGGTCTCTTCCAACCTGTTGTATGATTCTATGATTCTCGTCCCCCTTCCCAATATCCTCCCTCCCGGCATCGCTCCCTTCCTGTCCCTCCACGCTCCGGACTCGGACCCCCTCAGCCCCTCCCAACACGCCTCCCGCTGCCTGTTCCTCTCTACCCTGGCCCAGCCCCTCCCCGCGGCCTCCAGCCCCTCCCCGGCCTTCTCCCCTCTCCGATCCGCGGCCCCAGGTCTACCCCCCTCCCCGCCCCCCACCGCCCATTACTTTTCCTTTTCGCGTCCCCCGCGGGCTCCTCGGTGCCCGGCGATCCAGCGGGTGGCGGTGCGGGCTCAGCGGCCCCCGCCCCAGCTCCGCCTGCCGGGGCCTCCTCCCCGCCCTCGCTCAGCGGTGACGACGCCGGCGGCTGCGGTTCCTCCGCTTCCGCCATGCTGCCGCTGCCGCCGCGCGCCCACCGGAAGTGAGACGTCGAATCTTCCGGTGGGTGCGTCGCGGAGCGCCCGTTACC